>VMKM01001236.1:0-164571 GCA_008360985.2 Macquaria ambigua | reverse complement strand
TTTTGTAATCTTCTATCTTTTTCTAATCACTTACCTTCCCTCCACTCTCGCCCTCCACTCCTTACTCCTCTCTGTGGTGTATCAATGCTGCCCCCTGGTGTTGTCAAAGTCATGTTGCAGACAAGTCGTGGGAGGACAGTGTGTGTGTGTGTGTGTGTGTGTGTGTGTGTGTGTGTGTGTGTGTGTGTGTGTGTGTGTGTGTGTGTGTGTGTGTGATAGATGACTGTGAGCTCTGTTTACTAACCGATCGATGAAAGTCACTTAAATCTGGATAGGCATTCTGGTCTGGATCGACAACACACGCACACACACAATGAAATGCCATAACAATATGTTGTAGTGTTATAACTGCAGATGTTTTCACTCACACACACACACACGCACACCTTTTTGTCAGTTCACTAACTTTATCGGCCTGATTGGAGCAGAAAATGTAACACAATCAAAGAAAGCTGACATTTTGAAAGCTTGGAGTCTAAAAAGATGTGCTGTGCAAGAATACATAATGATTATTACACAGCATCTACATCAGGGGGCCCCAAACAGTTTCAGGGGAGGCTCAGTGAATGGAAGTGGAAAAAAGGAGATCACATAGAATTATAGTCTAAATGTGTGTGATTTGGTTAAAGAGAAAGTAGTTTTGGGGAATTTTACAGTTTTTCCCACTTTCCCAGAGTCAGAAACAGGACAGACCTTTTTTATGTATTTGGTGTAGTCTGACATTATGTCAAACAGCAGTATTATTCTTGGCTCAAGTGTTGAGTGTCTATGGGATCAAATAACATAATCATGATCACATGGGCATCCACAAATTGAGCGAAACTAAACAAGTAAACTAAAGGGGGGTGAGGGGGCGCCTTTTTCCAAGCTTTGTCTGAGGGGAGGCCCACAGTCTCAGACCTTGAATACCCCTTATGAGCCCCACACACACACACACACACACACACACAGAGTTGTATTAAGATGTATAAGATGGCCAAGCAGAATTTGATGTCAGGTGGTGAAAAGCGGTCTTGTTTGCTGTTGTTTTATTGTTGCTTATTGTTGTTTTGCAGTTGAAGAGCGTGTTCAACATGACGGCCAAGGAGGGCAGGAAGAGGTCCGTCAGCTGTCTGGTCGCCGTGGGAAATGGCAACGGAGCCGCAGGTTCGACACTCTCTGAAAATGAAACTTAGATCATGACTCTGGTAACAACTTTAGAATTATATGTAAAAAGAAAGTTTTTGAGGAACAGAACCGAAACTGATTTTGACAGTTTCAGGGTGTTTGCAAAAGTAAAAAAAAACTAACTTTGAAGCCTTCCAGCCTCTGTAGATGTGGGGAAGTGCAGGAAATGGTTGTGACAGTTTTCAAGCTCTTTAGAAGCGAGCGGCAAAAAAAAAAGGAAACTTTTAACAGACTCCTGAGATTCACCTGCCTTCATGCTCTCATTGCGGAGTCTGTTAGGGCTGCTTCATTTAGTGTTGATGTTGGCTCATAATCAATAACATAAATTTAACAACATTTGAAACAATAAAATCTGGGTTTAATCGGCAGCAACAAATAATACCATGAACTTTTCTTGAACTTTATCTATTCTCTGACACCCTGAGCTGCTCTGACAGTGTTCTTCACTCCACTCTCAGAGATGTTTTAAAACTGACTCCTCCTCCCTCCACCAGGCTTTGCGTTGGGTAAAGCAGCTGATAGAAACACGGCTCTGAGGAAGGTAAGACTTTATATTCCAAGTAAAATAACCATTAAGTCCGTTTGTGTGTTAATATCCCCGATTTGTGGAATTTCTAACATCTTTAAGTGTTAAATTTCAATACAAATTGAGTAAAACTGAGTAATGAACCAAATAGTTTTCCCCAGTTTTATTGTCAAGAATATCTCACCAGCTTCATTTCATAGCTGTTCTGATGCTTTTATAGCATTTAGACACTAACATATAACTTTTCTATAATGCACCTGGATTGCAGCTGATAAAACCACATTACGACAAAGCGTTGGTCCACATTTATCATCAATCTCCTTTTTAAATATCGGCATATTTGGACTCTTCTGCCCGATGATTGCCACAAGATCCATACCTGAAATATTTGCCTGTATCTGATTCAATAACACAATAAACTTACCGAGGGCACTTACCGAGGGCACTTAAAGATACAAAACCCCAGACCTTCTTCCACGTCATTCACTATATTTTCCTATAAAGGCTTTATCACAGAGCAGAGTCCCTTGTGTTCTGCTAATAATAATAATATTGTACCTGTTAATACTGATATAATTTGTCTACAGCTACAGCAGTCTGAAATGCTCTCTGCATCTGTCTGTGTGTGTTTCTGTCATGTAACTGTGATCTGCAGGCCAAGAACAGAGCCATCCACTACTTGCACTATATAGAGCGATACAACAACCACACCAGTAAGTGATTGTGTGTGTGTGTGTGTGTGTGTGTGTGTGTGTGTGTGTGTGTGTGTGACCTTCTCCTCCTCCTTCCTCTGTTCATTCACGTCTTTCCTTCGCTTGTTCTCTCTTGTTCTATCTCTGGGAAGATCCACTGGCTCCAGAAGTGTTTCACTTTTTTCTTTTAACAACATCCTCAGCGTTACTTCACATAGAAACATGGGACTCTTAATGTAACAATCCCATAAGTTATCGTTATGGCTACCAGTTTTAATTATCAACTTTAGTTTCTGATAAATCATGTTTTGTCCGTCAGTTTGACATTTTACGGCTCTAAATACCACAATACCCATGAGCTCGGCTGTTGTTGCTATGGAGAAGACGTCAGTCAGAGAGGTGAATCGGAGCACTAGCAAATTCAAAACTCGTCTTCGTCACGATTGTGAACAAAACACGGCACCATAGTTCCAAAATTCATCCAAAATTGACCCAGAATCCAAAAGTGGATTGACACTGCAGACTGTTTTATCCATTTCCTCAACACCGTAATCTTTAGCTTTGACTTGCCATTAGTGGCGTAAGTAACACGATTTAAAGCCCAGTGATTGGATGTTTCTTAACGAAATGCACCATGGGAGTCTCAGTTTACTTCTTGTCTTTCATGTTTATGTACAGTCTTTCACCTTTGCGTTTTTATCAAAGAACCTGATATTTTCTCACGCAGTTGATTACCGTTTGTTCAGATGACTCAACCGTGAGAGTGTCATGCTGATCCAAACTGAAGAGGTTCGAGTCACATAACATTGTCCATGAGAAAAATGAATGGGACCAGAACCGGGGCTCCCCATAATAGCTTCTCCCACTTCACATCTCTATTACTTCCACTCCTCTGGTTTCCCCCTTCTATCTCATCACCATCTCTTTCACTCCTACTCCTCCCACTCTTTTCTTATTTTTCCGTTAATCTTCCTCCTCCTTCATGTCATCCACTACTCGTGCTCTTCCTCCCCCATCTCTCTTTCCTCTCCCCTCTTGTCCAGCACTGTACCCTCGTACCACCTGCTTGCACTCATACAAGCGACACAATGTAAAAAAAAAAAAAAAGATTTGCGATGAAAGGTAAGAGAGTTAAAATGCACCGCTTGTACTTTCTTATTGTAGAATGTCATTTGGCTGCTTCTGCTGCTGCAGGAGAGCAAAGCCAGAAAGATTAATGTGTGTGAGTCATCAGCCTCCAGCGCGCCCGCCGGAGGAGAAAGTTAGCTTCCTGCTTTGGCCCGAGACCAGACGAGAAGTGTCTGTGTGTGTCTCTGTGTGTGTGTACCTGTGTTTCCACCCAGTTTGAGCTCAAAACTGTGGTATATTTAATTTTTGCAGGTTCGTAGAAAAATCTGTCCAATCCTTCCACACGCCAGCTCTCACTGTGCGACCATCTGCTGCCTGTCTGGACCGTCGTGTGATTGGTTGTTTGTTTACTTCTTCGTCCCAACTTAACGTTACATTTTGTGACAGATCAGATAGCTTCGAGATAATTTTTGTCATCATTCGTCTGTCACCGTCGTTGCTCCCTCACTGAAGCCATTGCCACCTTTACCAGTAAAAGTTGTGCGATTTTCATCTGTTTGTTTGACAGTCGCAAAAGTTGAAATCCAGGGGCCAGATTTCCTGCAGGCCAGTAATCACTCAGGTTTTTGGTGGCAATCCAGATCTGGGATTTCTTCCACCCGATGATTAACAGTTTTTCTTCGTAATTGTTATTCTGCGTCGATGTGTTGGTCGGAAAGTCCAACATCTGGATGTCCCCAACATGGCCATTAAACATGTTGTTTTGATGGAAAAACAAACCTGATAAAAAGCAGAAAACATTAGGGAGGCTGCAGGTTTGTAAGTTGGAGAATTGTTTCAGATCTGGCAGATGTTTGAGCTGCCCTGACCTTCCAGTTGTTGTGGTTGTTGGCACCAGTATCCCCACTCTCCCAGGACCAGATGAATATTCATGTGGCTTCAGTGGTGTTCAGTAGAAATAAATGAGCAGGACAAAGCCAAAGTGAATTTGAATACATTTCAATGTGGCAGCGTGTTTGGTTGTTTCTGTTTTGGGCATTTTCCACCTTTGTTGGAAGAAGACCTTTTGGACTGAAGAAAATAACCAAACAAACAATTGTCAGTCCTTTTGGTTCAGCTTGAAACAGGGTTCGTACAAAGTCTTGAAAGTTTGGAAAAAGCTTAATTTTAACCGCTTTGTTTTCAAGGTTAGGAATATACTTGAATTTAAACATACTCCTTGAAAAGTGTTTGATTTTCAACATAAGAAAGGAAAGTTCTTTTCTTGTGTTCACTCTGCATTCATAGCTAGATAAGTCCTCTGTTGTTCCCCTACTCTGGAAATGAGGAAGCTTTAAATAATCATGATTAAAACATACAATCAAAGTTACTGTGAACAGCTGGTAAAATAAACAAAGTGACAATATACACTGACTGCTGTGGGTGTAAAGGAATTCTGTAAACTTTATTTTGCACAATTGCACTTATCGTAACAATTCGAGAGTCTGGAAAGTTTTGGTTTAGGTACCTTGAAAGCGCTTGAATTTTACTCTTAAAAAGCTGTACAAACCCTGTTTAAAGTCAGTCTAGACTTTTAGTTGAGTATTGGAGTTGGTGACTGAAAACACTCACAATTACTGGAATATAAAAGAGTGTGCGTCAAAGAGGAATTTGCCTTTTCTTTTCTGTCTGCTTTGACTTTGTCGCTGTTTGGATCCGTGAGTCACACGTCGCACAAAAGACACACACACTCTTCCAAATGAAGCTGGACCTCCTGCAGCCACAGCAAATGTTCAGCTCCCTCTGCGGTGTGTGTCTGTGTGTGTGTGTGTGTAAATGTGTGTGTGTATTTGACATTTAGTTTTGAATTTTAGATTTCGTCACCCAGCAGGATGTATCCTCTGAGCACCAAATGCTTCTTTTACTGCTTCTCATCCGTCCTCTCCTTTTATTCCTTCCATCCATAACTCCTCCCTTTGCTGCTGCTGCTGTTGTTGTTGTTGTTGTTGTTGTTGTTGCAGCAGCAGCATCCAAGTATAAAAACTAATTCATGAAGTGTATTAAATTCCAACTGGATGTCTAGAGGATGCAGGGACCGCAGCCAGTGAGGTGTTTCAAGAGTGATGTGACACAAGAACAAGATTTTAACCTCAAGCTATGAGTTTTCTCGGGCTTCATTCAGCAGCACACAGCTCCCGCTCAGGGACTGTGTGTCTGAATAACTAATTAGCCACAGCTGCTGCAGTGAGCAGGAGACGCTGGCATGTGGAAGGACATCTGGTGGGCAGGTAGAGAAACACAAGACCTGAGGGAGAACAGGAGAACAGATGCATAACAAAACACAAATGCCTTCACTTGGAAATGGCACAAAACGCATGAAAATAATTAGACTTTTTTGGAATAGTTTTGTCTCTTTATTATGTATCAGTTGTGGATGTTTGTTCGCTCTCCCTTGTCCCCAGTTTACATCCAGTGTGTGTAATTCAGCTGTTGTTTTTCTCTCCAACAGTTTATCATGACATTGACTCCAAGTTCAAGAGGACAACGCTCCGCATGAAGAAACAAAACAAAGGTACGTCTCGATTCATTAAGCGTTCAGTCCGTAGGATAGAGGTTACGCTTAGTGTTAAGGGAAACTGGTTCTACTCGATACAGTTGAGCTATAGCACGGTAAATGCTGTGAGATGATAGAGATTTAGGTAACGCTTTGTTTCACTGGTCAATTTCCTAATAATTTCCAAGAAGCTTCCTGGAAAGAAATGTGTAATTTGGTACAAATTATAGAAAAAATAGGAAATGTACCTGAAAGAAAAGCTCAATTTAAAGCCAAGTAAATATTAATTTATTAATAATTTATTATTGGAAACTTTGTTCTGCATATATGTTGAATTGTTTGCTTTCATGTGTAGACAAATTGGTATCAAATTACACATTTCTTTCCAGGAAATGTATTATTATTATTATTATTCCAAAATTACAGACTCATAAAATAAAGTACTAACAAAATGTGTCACCTGTCATTCTGCTGTACAGTGTGTACTGGGGTACTGCAGCTATTTTTTAAATATCACTGGATATTATATAGTATAGTTTACTATATTACACTTTACGTCAATATTAAAAATTTACATTGAAGACTTTATATTGTCCACCCCTAGTGCTCAATCATGGTGATATCAGTGTGCATGTTTGTGCTTGATTCTCTCTCTCGGTCTCTGTAGGTTATGGTCTGCACTGCCACCGTGCGATCATCACTCTGTGCAGGCTGATCGGCATACAGGACATGTACTGCAAAATAGAGGGATCTGTCAACCTCCTCAACATCACCAGGGCCCTCTTCACGGGATTAGCCAATCAGGTAGAGTCATGTCGGCATAGTGGGAGGGATCTTGAGTGTGAGAGTTTTCAGAAATTAGTTTTAATTGCTATTCGATAAGCACCACACACTCTTTTATTATCTGAATGAAGTCAGGAACAGCAAAACAAAATCCTCTACCAAGCAATAAAAGGAGGTCTTTAACATTTTGTAAAAACTAAAAAAGCAAGGAGAATCTAATCAGAAATCCTCCCTGATGTTTAATTTAATTTTCAGACTTATAATAAAAATTAAGGTTTTCACCTAAGTATGTAAGCCCTGAAATGTGTCTTTGTGTACATTATGCTCTGGAACTCTTAATGAAAACAACCTGAAGATAATTCATCATTCCACCATCAGACACACCAAATGTTGTAGAAGTTGTCCCGCTGAGTTCGGAGCCTCAGCAACATCTATCTTCTTCTTCCACCCTGCAGGAAACCCACCAGAGGCTGGCCGACAAGAAGCAGCTCCACGTCGTCGAGTTTCAGTCCCAGCAGGGCCTGCTGCCCGTGGTAGTGGCGAGTCCTAAAGACGGCGCAAGACCTGACCCGGAGCCTAAGGACGAGATCCCCAACACCCGGCTGCATTGGGACGACGTACGAGCCACACAGGGAACCAAACACTCGATCTGGGCGGGTGTAAAACGCACCATCTGGTAGTGTCGGAGTGGGCTGGTGACTGGATCGGACCACAAGACAGATGAATGGACTGGTAGAGGCCAGGAGCGTCAGATTTGGCTTTGCTAAGAAAAGCTTAACATGTGTGAAATAAGAACATTCTTTCTCAAGCAGAATATCAGTTTTTGTTAATAATCTAGTGCATTGTTATCGTTTTGTCAACTGAGGACTAAAGTTACATGTTTCTCAAACTGAAGATATCTCATTTGAAAACATAATTCTCCAGATACACCAGTAAAATATTAATCCCCTAGAAATCAGTTTCCTTTATAACTGTAAAAGATTCTTCTACTTCCTCGTCCACGTGGAATTGTTTCAAAATACAGTATGTACTAATGAAATAAAGTGTGGATCTGTGAAACATTGTTATATGTACCTTTCTGTCTCTGAAGCATTAAATATTGTATGTTGTATCTGTAAACTAATGAACTCTGACAGCAGGGAGGCCTTGTTCTTCCTCCATAACAGAAAGACTACGAGTTTGATCATCACAATAATGCAGCTTTACTCATCAAAAGTGATTTTCCCTGACCAGATGTCCTTCACACTGAGCTACTGATTGTCTGGACGAACAATGAATTGAATGACTGAAATACAAATTTTCCAGGGGACTTGAGAGCTTAAAGAAAATCTGACAGAAGAATGTATTTTCTAACAGTTTGCACCTTATTTGATTTAAATGTATTACAATTTAGCCTAATTGTAGTGGGAACCAGACTGTTAACCCCTGTAGAAAAGCATCGACAATCAAGAACAAAATTATTTTTTCTAGTAGTTGAAGCATTCTCACTTCAGTTGTGTAAATGTTACAGAAAAGAGCAAAATTTTAGTCTTTCTGTGTCTGTTTAAAGGAATAGTTCGACATAAATGAGAAGATCGATACCACTCTAATGTCTGTGCACCACACCGTTTGTCCACATTTTAGCTCATTAATTAGTTACAAAAGATAAATCTATAAATAAATTTTACACCCAAAGATTTCTGTATTATTGGTCTGAATGTTGCTAATGTATTTTTACTGTCTGTCTGCAGGGAGTGAGCTGAAAATCAATTGTTGATTTGACTCACAGATCCAGTTGTTTTTGCATCACAATAGTAATTTCCTCAACACACACAGTGTCTCAAGGACACTACAACAATACATACATCCAATAGCACCATGCTTTACCTGTTGAACAACACAGGTGATATTAACACTGTATTGTCCAACAAAGTAGAGAAATGCTCCAGGTGAGGCTCAAACTCACAACCTCGGCATTGCTCTGCAGTGTACTGTCTTATAAGTACAGCGTGCTGACCGATTAAATGACAGACCGACCTCCCAATAGCCATGGCTCTAGCATGGCTAAAAATTGTAAAAAAGGGGCATAACTGCAGTTAAGAACGGTTGCTATATTTTGTTTTGAGTAACAACTGCAATCACTGAAAGTTTCCTTTTTCACAAAATGAGTCTCAAAAATGTTTCTTCTGCTGCTTTTGGTCTAAACTGCCCCTCACTATTGTTCTTCCTTCACCAATGTCTTTGCAGCTTGTTTTCCGAAATGTAGCTCTGCTTCTGAACGTAGCTATTGTAATAGTTCCAGGACTCTTATCCTGCTTATCAACATTAAATATTGAATAGAAAGTAAATATTAACCTTACACTTACACAAGAATAATAACACTGTAGGTTGCAGCTGTTCTTGCAGCAGTAACCTGTAGCAATTTAAGCAATCGAACCAAAACTCCACATTTGAATGGCTATGAAAACTGGAGCAAGTAAAATAAAGTGGAGCAAATAAAACAAGGACTCAGTCATGTTTACATCTATATCTTGTTTTAATCGTTAAAAATACAAAAATGGCAAAACTATACAAATTTCAGCCAGAGGTCTTACACCTACAAATACAATTCATCATCCTTTAAGTACTGATGATTTGTTGGCATTAATTCTACATGACAAAGCAAAAATAATTGACAGTAAAAATCAGTGAGAAGTATTTTACAACTTACTCTTTATAGTTACTGTAGAGAAACAAACATCTGTCAGTCTGATCACAAATCACAAAGGGGAGGGAGATGGCTCCGATGGCAGCAGAAGGCAACTGATTTAAGAACATACCATGTAATAAAGGTAACAAAAAAAGGTTTTAAATTTCATGTATATACATCATTTTGGATATATTGTTATTTGCTTTCTTGCCAAGAGTTAGATAGGAAGATCGATATCACTCTCGTGTCTGTCCGTTAAACATGATTCTACAGCGAGCAGCCAGTTAGCTTAGCTTAGCATAAAGACTGGAGGCAGGGGGAAACAGCTAGCCTTGCTCTGTCCAAAGGCAACAAAAATCCACTTATCAGCACCTCTAAAGCTAATTAATTAACATGGTATGTCTCGTTTAATCTGTACAAAAAGTGTAAAGTGTAAAAACAACAGTTTGTTTTTTTTACCGGTGTTTAAGTGCAGGACTATTTCTTGGCTGGGAGCGGTAACTTCCCGTTAGGTTGCCAGGCATCAAGCGAAAACTCCAAGAAGTCATTGCGTTTTTTTATGCATTTAACAAATAAGATATAACATGTTAATTCAGAAGCTCTAGGGGTGCTGGTAGGCTACCACCACTAGGTGCTGTTACCTTGGACAGAGCCAGGCTAGCTGTTTCCCCCTGTTTCCAGTCTTTGTGCTAAGCTAAGCTAACCTGCTGCTGGTGGTAGCTTCGTATTTAAGGTACAGACATGAGAGTGGTATCAATCTTCTCATCTGACTCTCTGCAAGAAAGCAAATTAAGCAAAATAAACATATATTTTCCCAAAAAATGTTGAACTATTCCTTTAACTTCATAACGCTGCATTGTCGCTGACCATGCAAACAACTTCTCATTCAGTTTTATTTCATATTCTCCATCCACCTGAGCTTCTATTCTTTACTCTGCTTTAATATCATCATATCTCCATCAGCTCTATTTCAGTGCTGGTTTACACTCCTTTATTAAATCATCAGGGACCTCCTAACTCATCACTGATTACATCAACATTAACACATTCTGTACACAACATTAACTCTGGTCACCATTTAGTCTTTTCATTGGTTTATTTTTTGATTGTTTTTCAAAATACATGAAATATGTTGCAACAAAAAAATATTTATTTATTTATGCTTATGGTATAAATCCAGTAAAAAATATTTGTTAAAGGCTCAACATGGATGATAATATGAAGAAACATACAATGTAAGATTTCATTTAAAGCTAGATAAAAGATAATTTTGTATATTGACAATTTTTCCATGAAAACTCTGCCTGCAATAATAACATTTACACCATATTCAATGGTTCTCTAAAAAGTCTAAACAATATGACACCTTCTGTTACGTAATAAATGATCTGTGGCTAAAAATGTTATGTGGTTAAAAAAAAAAAAGAGACATATTTCTTATATAGAGCCTGTGCGTTAGACTTTAAATTATTAACTTCATGTAATTTTTTGTTTTCATATGACATTTCTAGGGCACAACTCTTCATTTGCTGTCATTATTCGTGCTTTCTGTTTTTTATGGTGCTTCTTCACAAATCCTCACCCACTCAACCTTCACTAAACATTATTAAATGTCCCAAAATGAGGCTTAATACCTTAATCATGAATCTGACCAGGGTGGTGTAAATTGTGGGTAATTCTACCACACACACACACACAAAAGAGGCACACAGGATGCACAGTACTTCATGGACACACAGGTCTGTGATTCAGTGTCGCTCTTCAGAAGTTTTTCCATCGAATGGAGGAGAGGATGGTGTGGATGAAGTAGAGGAGTGTGGCCACGTAGGCGAACACCTGAGACACACAAATAAACACAGAGCACCGGCTTAAAGCAACAATCCAGGATCAGTCTGTGATGTTCAATACTCCCTAGGACTTATGTTATGATGATGTGTTGTATGGTGCTGTTTTGCTTAGGGGAAATACACGTATTTGCTTTCTTGCTGATAGTTAGATGAGAAGATCGATACCACTCTTGTGTCTGTACGGTAAATATGAAGCTAGCAGCCCGTTAGCTTAGCTTAGCATTAAGACTGGAAACAGGGGGAAACAGCCATCCTGGCTCTTTACCAAGGTAACTAAATCCGGCTAACAGCACCTCTAATGCTCACTAAGCCAAAGTCATTGGTAGGTTAGTTTTCGGGCTTCCTAGCTTGTCTACTATTGTATACTGTTTCTTGGCACAATAACTTCCAGCAGTTATACACTTCGGTTTTTGTACGGACATATACAATGTGTTAATTAGTGAGCTTTAAAGCTGCTGATAGGTGGTATTTGTTACCTTTCAACAGAGCCAGGCTAGCTGTTTCCAGTCTTTGTGTTAAGCTAAACTAACGCGCTGCTAGCTGTAGCTTCATATTTACCGTACAGCCATGAGTGTGGTATCGATCTTCTCCTCTGACTCTTGGCGAGAAGGCAAATTAGCATATTTACCAAAATGCTGAACTATTCCTTTAAACTCAATTGTAGCTGCTGGGAGTAACCTTGTGTTATGTCAGCATGTCGACAATTTGATTTGAACAGTTTTTCAAGGGAATAACAAAAAACAAATAAAACTGTAAAATCTCTCCAGGAATGTAAAGAACATCATAATGTAGGTACTATAGCTGTTATTTAAGTGCTGTTAGGTTGAGTTTTTCAGTAAATACTGTACAAATCAACTGTTGTTTGTCTTTAAATCAGTTCTCACCACAGCAGCGATGTCAATCTGGTAGATTTTAAATTGGCCTGATTTCTTCTGGAAGGTGATGTAAGCCAAAGCCACACCTGCACTGAGGTAGAAGAACGCTGCCAGGCCGTGGTAAGCAAAGTCCTGAACACAAATAGATTAAATAATATTACAGCATAGCCACTGCAGCCCATCACTCTCTTTCTCACTGTTTTATTTCCTGTTTCATTCAATCTTTCTCTCATTCTGATCTGTTTCTCTCTCTCTCTCTCTCTCTCAGGTCTTACAGCAGCAGCCCATCCAGAGCTGTTCTTATGACCTCCAGCAGCGAAGATGATCATCCAGAGGAAGGTCATGACGAAGCAGAAGACAGAGACAAACATCACCCAGCCGAGAGGGTTCGGTGGGTCTACGTGGGTCGACGCCACCAGGATCCACACCAAACCACCAAACACCTGCAAAGGTGGAGGGAAGGTGCAGACAGATGGTATTATGGTTTTTGAGATGTAGGATATTTGTTTGTGCTAGCAGCTAGACTGACCTTAAACTGACATTAATGGGGTACTTCAGCGATTTAGTATTGCAATACTAAAGTGCATGAATGTCCGAACCAAATTTCATTGTAATCCATCTGATAGATTTCACTCAAAATCACAAATGCCAACCTCATGGTGGGCGCTACATGAAAAGTCAGGAGATCGCCAAAGTCAGTAGGCTTTATCCTCTGGGCACCATGAATGTCACACCGCTAGCATGGCTATTTAAAAAAATATATATATTAAAGATATCATTATAGATTATCTTATATGAGAACATCTGTGTGCAGTGAGTGTCAGGAAAGTTGTAAAAATAAAGTGTACAAAGCACAATCTCAGACTGTCCAGGATTTTTCTGTGATAGCATAAACTCTCTGTTTCTCGCTGTTGATTGTTCAAACCAAATCCCACCTGTTTGGGACACCAAATATATTAAAACAAACACAGTATGGAATTCTAGTTTTGCACAGATCTGACTTATTAGAATCGATTTACCAGTTAATGCTCTTTTCTCATAATCTCCATTCGACTCGACTGAATCCTGCAGTCAGTCTGAAATGACTTGCTAACATGAACATTTTTTTGCAGTGGACTAATTCCCTGAAGACATGAAATCATTTCAGGGAATTTCATTGAAATCCTACCACCTGCAGAAATGTTTTTGCTCCTTAAGCATGTCTTTCCCCCCAAAATGACCTATGACTTATTTTGCATATTTTTTCCAGTCTAATTGGGCTAAGCTGCGATCCCTTTTTGATTTGTCTATTAAAACCACCTTGGCCATGACAGTTTATAAGTAGATGAAGGGAAAGATAAAGCATGAGGAGGAATTTTGTGCAATGAGAATATGTTCCTTTTTCTGCCATGATCACTGGTGAAAAGACTGATCCAAGTGTCAGCTCCTTTTTGCTGTTTAGGCATCTTTCACTACCATTATTTTGACTTGGACAGTGCTAGGTCACCTGTGTTATTGATTAAACATAACCTAGACGCAGGCCAATTTACACAGCTACACATCAAATACTAATGGCAAAAAACCCCACTGGATTTGTATTTGCTGCAAGTCTAAGCTTCAGCCTTGAAAGTCAAGAGCTCTTTTTCAAGCTACAGTATGAGCTGGCCGAGAATCAGCTTACAAAGAACAGGAAACAGTGTATAAACGCACAAATCTAAATTGAATCAAAACCATAAAATGTGAAATCAAAGTCGAAAAATTGGACGGCGAATATCAAATCAGCAGGATCAGAGGCCACATCTCTCTAAATGTTGACTAAACAAACACTTATTTTCTATACATCTCTGAGCACAGGGTGGGTGGTGTTTAGTTTGCCAGGTTACTTTAGATAGAGTGACAACCACATCCGTATAGTTTAACCTCTCTGGAATTCATAGTGTTACTATACTGTGTCATACCCAACCTGACTGATGCTGCGGTTGCCTAAAAGTGAACGCACATAATAATTTGCAAACAACCAGATTTTAAAAAGGCTTTGCGTTAATTTAACCACAAGTCATGCCTGATTATTGATTCAGACTGACAAATTTTCTTGATAAAAATCATCAAAGGACATTATTGGTGAAAGTAAACGGTCATGGTGCTCTTAAGCAAGGCATTCAGTCAGTGGCCAACTGAAGAGGCTGTGGTTGCAAGAAATCTGTACACATGTTAATATCCAAAAGACTTCACAGATGCACAAAAAAATTGCTGCATGGACGAGGTTAGTGACATGGAACCTGCATCCTCATCACAACCCCTTGAAAAATAGAAGCTAAAATAAACGACACATTTAAGTCTACTTTATCAGACATGTAAACTGAAACAGCTTCCTCGGTGCAGTTATTTTTCCAGCGGTTACATGAGGAGTATCTTTCTTTTGTCATTATTCAGGGAGAAGAAGAGTTGGCCGCATTCTTTCTTAGATAAGAAGCAGAGATATAATATGAATGAAATGTGAGATGTAGGTAAGGAGACATGGAGACAAAGGTGCTCCTCCCATATGAGGAATGTTTCATCATCTCGCATTTCACCAAAAATGCACATTTTTGCATTGCACTTTTATTCAAAGAGTTCAAAATCAACAAATCAATATTTTTTCAGAGATTTACCAGCACAAAATGCAAATTCTGGTATTTTTTTGAAGACTAGCATTTGACTAAGGTCATGTTATCACATCATGTTGGCATGAGGTGTAGCCCAAGAATTCATATTATAATGTGCACTCATTTTTAAAAAATGTCAGACATTTTGTGGTATAAAAAAACTGTAAAATGTACAGCTGATGTTCCAAACAGTGAAAGTGTTAATACTGTATCTACCTTTTGTCCCTTAAATGACTAATTCATTTTAATTTTAAGCATCATATGCATATTTTGTAAGAATGGATGACTTGTTTAACTTTTCAGATATATACCATTTGAACAAAATAGGTTCATTATTGCCACCACAGAAATTTGTTGCAATATTTGTTTTATTTAAATCACTTTACAATCAAATCAGTTTAATCAAAATAAGGAATGCCAAATGATTTTTAAAATACAAGCTGCTGAATTTCAAAGCTTGATCCAAAATGGGAAGAAGCCCTTCATAACTGACTTCAAGGTCAGCTGCTCTGCCCTCTGTCATTGTCCACTCACCAGTTCAGGCAGGTAAAATATATCCGGGGCCGTGGTGCATATCCCCAGTCCGCTGGGCAGGCTCCCCATAGGCTGAGCAGTAGTTGCAGCCATCTCTGCCTGTTCCTTCTCCCAGTGCCGAGTCAACAGCGAGCGACCTGCCCTCTCCTCTTAAAGCAGCAGCAGGTGTTTCTGACTCTTATAGGAAAGCGAAGTCAGTAGACAAACCCATTCTGCTATTGTGGGTGAGACATCCCTTCCCACAACAGCTCCTTGCACCACCCTTCATCTTAGAGCACCCAAGGCTACCTGGTGTTTAATGTGAGCTGGTGACCTGTGAAGGGATTTTGAAACAAACAGAAGAGGAATTTTGTCCCCCGTGGCTACAGACAAACCGGTACAGCTGAAATATCTACATTGTTGCTGTAAAGAAACAGCTCACTGAGTTTTAGGTTGTACTAACTTTATGACCCTTACATTGTGTTAGCTGAGTTCCCTGCAGCCTCTATTTGTATTGCACACAGGGGCTAAAACAGGAGTATCTTTCCAAATTAAAAATGTATATTGTGATGACATCATGTACGGAAGCCGAGAACTTGCAATTATTTTTTTAATGCCGTTATCTCGAGAAAACGGGCTTTGTTCTCTCGTGATAACGGGATAATTATCTCGTTATCACGAGATAACGGGCTTTGTTATCTCGAGATCACGAGTTAATTATTCCGTTATCACGAGAAAACAAAAGGCCGTTTCCTCTTATTGTCCTTATTGTTAATCAGTGATCAGGAGTGTCATGCCAGCATGCTTAGATGACGTCTTGACAGCAACTGATTTAAACTGAAAATGTCAGACCAAGGAGTAGGCCTACCCATTATTGATCAACGCATCAGACTGTACTTCAATCAAGGTCTAACACAGGCAGAAATTGCATTGTGTCTTTCTGTCAGAGATAACATTCAGATCAGTCCTCGTCATTTAAGGAGAAGACTAGCCCGGCTGCGACTTCACAGGCGAGTGCACTTCAGTGATCCTGCTGAGATCGTTAACTTCATTAGTAACCAGATAAGGGGACCAGGTCGTCTTCATGGTTACAGAATGATGTACGAGAGGTGCAGATTAGCTGGACTGCGTGTTACTCCTGACTTGGTTTATGAGGTTCAGTCCTATCTTGACCCAGAGGGCGTACAGCAACGGAGAGGCACAAGACTTCGGAGAAGATTCTATAGTGTCCCCGGGCCCAATTATATATGGCATGTGGACTCTTATGACAAGCTGACCCCTTTTGGCATTGGAGTAAAGGGGTGCATAGATGGATTTTCACGTCATATAATCTGGATGCAAGCAAACTTTTCAAATAGTAACCCCAAAGTCATCGCAGCCTACTTCATAAGCGCAGTTACTGAACTTGGGGGGTGTCCAAAGATACTCAGATCGGATTTTGGAACTGAAAACGTTCATGTTAACAGGCTGCAACACTTCCTCTGAGAGGATGACACAGGCGCTGTCCATGGGCCTTGTGTGTTACAAGGACGAAGTACAGCAAACCAAAGGATCGAAAGCTGGTGTGGGATCTACAGGAGACAGAACGTGGACTACTGGAGGGACGTGTTCCAAGAGTTCATATTTTCATAGACAAGGGTCTCATTCAATTCTGCTTTCTTAAAATTATTCAAGTAAGTCCTCCACATCTTCAGGTTTTTGTTTTCTAACGTATATCAGGGCTAGTGTTTCATGTTGTTTTATGTTGGGTCTGCCACTGCTGTACCTCGATGGCGTGGTGATGTGTAAAGCGGACACCTGTGCAGTCTCGTCCAATATAATAAAAGCCTTGAAATAAGAGTTTAGATTTGAAAATGCAAATACCATAAAGCAGTCAAACAAACAAAAAAGTATATATGTACAGTAGTACAAATGGTGGTTATAATATACAGTACCAGTCAAATGTTTGGACACACTTTCCCAAGTGAATGGGAAAGTGTGTCCAAACATTTGACTGGTACTGTATATCTTAAAATTCAGAATTTGTTCTGTTAAATACTTCTTTGCTCTCAGAGATCATTTATGCTGTAATATAAATGTAATATGATATAAACCTAATGTTTTTTTTGCTTCTAAATAAGAAACGGGAAAATGAAAAGTTAATTATATTGTCACATGATCTTTTCATGGTGCAGCAGGTAATGGTGAAATTGTGGGAATGTGTTGATTGTCTTCTTAAGTGACTCTCTCTGAGGTGAAAAGAAAGTCTGAACACACAGAGAAGCCGTGATGTTTGAATGTCCAATTCATTTATTTCATAGATTCCAAAACTACCTGTAAAGTGAAAATCATCTAAATATTTACATCCTTGAATTTTGGGAAGTTCTCATAAAAATGCAAACAATAAATTATCCATCCATACCGTACATGAAAACCGAGCCTTTCAAAAAATAAAAAAATAATACACTAAAGCTATTAAATTCAAATTGAAAAAAAAAGACTTTTTGTGGGCAGGAGGGAGATCCATTTATCCATTTATATTTGTACATTTTGTTCATCGTAAACACGGAGAAAACATGCAGGAAGTAAAGGGCATTCCTCTCTCCAATAAGGTCTTTTAAATATTTGAGGTTTCAGGTTTTGAATGGTGCAGCCTCCTAGGATTTATCAGCCATTTAAATGTACTGTGCTATACTAACACTAAGCTCTGCTATTGAGCGTCTTCTACACTTTTTAGTGAAATGCTTTAATGTCTCTTTGATTTGTAGAAATGTTTACTTGCAAGCTGGAGTCAAACTTCTGGCATTCATTATTGATCTTCAATACATCTTTATAAAAATTGTGAAACGTTGTCATTAGTCACCAATGATACCTTAATGATATTAGGCCACAAAACGCTCTAGTGTGTTCTGTAGTTTAACAGCTAACAAGTAAATAATTATATCTTGTTCCTTATCAGATGCTAAAGTTGGACACAAACTGAAACCATGTGGCCACTGAAGTGAGCCTTCTCATGAGACTATTTAAAGGGGCACTCCACTGATTTTACATATTGTTAAAGTGTAACTACACCCTCAAATTCAGCTAGAACCCTCCCTCCCAGCATATTTAAAAAATACAACCAGCTGTAGGAGGCGTGGCCTCGTGGCTACGTAGTTTGTGGGTCAGGGGACACGTAGACTGACTGACATTGATTAGAGGACGTTAACATTCTTGTTTTTATATAAATTTCATGACTTAGACAGGTCCCAACCGGTTTACCCTATGTCAACATTGGCCTTGCAAGGTTCAGGGCTGATTTAAAACAGTAAATGGCGTGTTGAGCCATTTTCAACCCATGAAACGCAGATTTTTTGAAATTTGGTAAGAAATGTCAATATTAACACCAGCACTGATTTGAGTTTGCAGCTCAAAAAACACGTTTAAGTGTGCAGTACCTCTTTAAGTGTAACCCTGATGATGTCACTAGGGGTTATCTCAGCTTGGGACTTCAAATTTATATATTTTTTTAAAAAGACTGTGTTACAAACTATGTACAAACTGTGGATGTGGAGTTTGAAAGAAGTGGGAGTTTGCCAGGGAGGGTCCAATGAAAGATGCTATCAAGATGCATTATGGGAAGTGTAGGATCCAGTATTATTTTTGAAGCTCGACTCAGCTTACTGTAGGGACAGGTCAGGATATTTCAGCCTCTGCTGCTTCACACAATCCTTTTTTTTAATCTGTCTCTCACGAGTCGCCCAACTTTATAGAAGTGCGACACTAAATCACAGGAGTACATTAGGACATTAGGCCGATTCACCCAAATTACGGTACTAAAAAACATCTCACTGTGGTATCTAACCATGCAGATAGTTTTGGTTTTATTTGTCCAGGATTTGAGATATCCCTCTTTGAAAAACTTCTGCCTCTACACACATACAATAGAGGTGAATGAAATTGTATCTGTGGTGCTCACAGCTTCGGAAACTTGCCTTTGAAAAATCGTTATCCCTGTGGATAACTGTGGATATTCTTCAGAAAAAGCTGTGATCAACTTTTATTTAACTGTTGACAGTATGTTCTATAAGTAAGTGAGAAAATATGGTTGTTTTTTTTTTGTTTTTTGTAATTTGGGTGAACTGTCCCTTTAAGGCCTTTCTCTTATTTGGTGAAAAAATACAGCGCAAGTAAATGTTTCGGATGTCGTCATAAATGTATCTTAAAATATAATGTACCCGCTCCTAAATATTGAATCAAATCTGTGGTTCAATTAGTTATTTACACTCATCCGTCTTCCTTATACCACATTTATTTCTGACAAACAAATTTTAAACAAGTCCATTTCACTTGCATCTATTCTGAACAAATCGCTGCCTTTCTGATTAAGAAAATAGTAAATTGTGGGGTAATAATGTGCAGGCCTACCTCGCTAACCAAGGAACAAGTAACATTTATCAATAACCTGGTTGTTTTCCAGTCATTCATACATTTGATGTTTTGGCACTTTGGTACAAAAGAAGGTTACTCTTGCTGACATGAAAATTAAAAGAACAAAAATAGAAAAGGTCATTCTGTGTTTAGTCCAATGACAGGTCAGCTGTTTATTTGGTTTCTTCTCTTTTTGGTCATCTTGTTCTTGGTTTGTGGTCGGGTTGGTGTTTTGTTTTATTAGGACCTCTTCCAACGGATGGCAGAGAAAATTGCATGGAGGAAGTAGAAGAGAGTGGCCACATAGGACATCACCTGAAAACACACACACAGAAACACGGACAGATAATTGTCACTTTGAGATAGAAAGACGGGGGTGTTACAAATCCTGGGCGCCACGAGACCACAGGTGTCAACAAACTGCTTTAAACAAGACAAACAGAGATGCATTTTGAATATCCACAAATGATCGCATTAGAGTTACAAAATGAGATTAAATCTTCAACCCTCTTGGTCTTTAAAAAAAAATTGCGTTGTGCAGCCAGACATTATTCAAACCCACATGACTTTATTTTGAAATTCTAGTGGAGATCTTAAATTTTCCAAACACACCAAATATGTCAGGCTGAATTGTGGAGAAATATGTATAACATTATACAACCAGATAAAATGATGCACCTAGATTATTTCCCATTTGATTGAATGATGTAGCAATGGAAAACGTAGAGTATAGCTTCAAAGAAAAGCTGGAACTAGCTGATACAGAATATATTGCATATATGATATATGACAATCCAACCATAAAACTACTTAAGGGGAAGAAAAACAATGCTGCTCACCTGTTAGTTTCCCCAGAGTGTTATCTTAATGTAGTTATAGTATATCAGAATATTGTAGTAAATGTAAATACAGTAATTGCTTGGATCTGTACTTGTGTGCATGTGTGTTTGACATACCACTGCGGCAATGTCCAGTCGGTAGATTTTGAGATTGTCGCTGGTTAGAAGCGTAATAACAAAGTTACCCGACACAATCGTCATACCCCACCCTTTCAGGATGGTGACATACGCCAGATCCACCGCTGCACTGAGGTAGAAAACCACCGCCACAAAATGATAACCCACATCCTGCGGGGGGGGGAGGAGGGAGAGTCAGTGATGGAGAAGAGGAGAGGCAGATAGCAGAACTATCAATCAGCTGACTGTTCACTAGCCCACATTAGTTACTGTTGCCCTCCATTGTAGCACAGTATGTATACAGTTTAAAATGATAACGGTGGCAGATTTATCAGTCGAAATTCATAGCAAATTTGAAATCACTGGGTCCCTGATTTAGCCGGCAACTGTCGATTTTGCTGCCTGAAATGGCAACTGTCACTGGCAGCTCTAGCTTGCTAACTTATTAAGCTAACATTTGCTCCAGGACTTAGGTTGAAAATGCTCTCTCCAGTTGACTTTTTAATGTTTCCAGCTGACTCATCTTTAAATGGGAAACCTGTAAAAGGGGTATTAAAGGAAGAGCTTGACATTTTAGGAAATCTGCATCTTTGCTTTCTGGTGAAGAGTTAAATGAGAAGATGAATACCACTCTCAAATCTATCTATTAGACGGCAGCCAGCAGACTGTAAAGTTAGCTTAACACAAGGACTGAAAACAGGGGATAACAACTAGCCTGAATCTGTCCAACAATAACAAAATCGACTTAAAGCTCACTAATTAACAAGTCATATGTCGTTTGTTTAATCTGCACAAAAACTGAAGTGTAAAAATGACAATTTGCCATTTTACGGAGAGTTACTCTTGGACAGGAAACAAGTCTCTATCGGTTGCCTGGCAACTACTCAGAGGCAAGAAATAATGCTGCACATAATTCCCCAAAATTGTTATTTTTACACTGGTGCTGGTAGACGAATTTTGTAACAGAGGACAGATCCAGACTAGCTGCTTTTTTCCCAGTTTCTAGCCTTTAGCTAAACTAAACGGCTACTGGCTGTAGCTTCATATTAAAATGGACAGATATGAGAGTGGTATCAGTCTTCCTATCTAACGCTCTAACGCCAAAAAGCAAATTTCCCAAATTGTTGAACTTTTGCTTTAAATACGCACTTGATGGCTACATAGGCCTACTTATTATTGTAATAATAGTAATAATAATTACTACTATTGAAGATGGTAAGCTAGTTATGCTAACGATGCAGCTTACTGTACGTTAAAGCAGATAAAGACACTGTTAAATCCATTCCTTGCACTTTTGCTCTTGTGTTTTTGGTTTTGGAAAGGCTAAAAAAAGACAGCGATACTCTGCGTTTGAAGAGTTTGGAGGGTCCAAACTCTTCAAACGCAGAGTATCGCTCTTACTACAGCTCAATGTACATACTTACATACGTACTCACTTCAGCATGTGGAGAAATCAAAAACCTGACAGACCTGACGTGCTTAGTTGTAATTGGATGATCACAATTTGTGGAAAGGGTTTAGTGAACGTCAATTAATGACATTATCTATCAATCTACACTACAGGTCCAAAAGTATGTGGATGCCCTATCACCCAGTGATATTTCAGACTGTGTGAATAGTGTGCTTCCAACTTTGTGGCAACAGTTTGGGGAAGGCCTGTCACTGTTTCAACATAACAAGTTTGGTGTGGAAGAACTTGACTGGCCTGCACAGAGCTGACCTGACCTCAACCGCATTCAACATGTATGGGACACTTTGGAACAACAACTGAGAGCCAGGCCCTATCGCACAACATTAGTGCCCGACCTTAATGGCTTCTGAAAGTCCCTGCAGCCAAGGTCCAAGGACCTTCCCAGAAGACTGGAGGCCGTTATAGCAGCATACTAATACCCCTAGTTTGGAATGAGACGTACAACAATCATATATGGGTGTTATGTTCAGGCATCCACATACGTTTAGCCATCTATCTATCCACTGTTAACCATTTATCCATGTCTAACCAGGGAGGGCCAGATGCTGCTCTGATTGGCTCCGCAGAGGAAGATGAAGAACCAGAGTGTCGTCACTACGAAGCAGAAGACGGACACGAACATCACCCAGCCCAGAGGGTTGTCCGGATAGACACGAGTGGATGCCACCAGGATCCACACCAAACCCCCAAACACCTGCAGGGTCACACAGGGGAGGGAGGGGGGAGAGAGAGGTTAGGGAAAAGAGAAAGAGACAGGGAGAGAGATGGAGAGATACATTTGAAATGTAGCTTTCTGTTACCTAGTGTACAGTCTCATGATAAATTAGAATAACTGCTCAGCGTTCGTCAAGTACTCGTATGGATCCAGTTGTAGGGTTGGGCTGATGGATGATGGCCTGACAGTCATAGACCACTGAGCCCTCTACCATCGTAACATCGTCATTTAAAAGCCGATCTTTCCTCAATACAGGGTATTTAGACAGAACACTGATTGGATGGTCAAAAAGCTACATATGATGGTCTCAGTGTACAACAAGCCAACAACAAAATGATGACACCAGTTTTTTCAGCTTGCCTAAATTTTCATCAGGTATTTTTTCGCATGATGAACAAGTACTAAATGTTTCAAACTCATGCTGCTTGTATAGTAACAATAAAGTTCAATTACATTCATACTGGACATAACCTTTACATATTTCATCTCTAAAGTTTGTAACAAGCATTTTAGAGTTTTGTTCTTGTATGACAGTAACAGACTAAACTTTATTGACTATGAATTACAGTGTTGCACCTTTAAACCTACAATAACTGTTTTGGTTTTTTTTGGCCACTTGGGGGTTGTTGACATATCAACACCTTGTAAGTTGATATGAGAAATGTTAGCATTCATTTGGAGTCTTTCCTTCCACCTGGAGAATGTAAGTCCAATATTTATTCTCTTTATAGCTCACTTTTTGGTCTCTGCCATGTCATGAGGGAAATAGCTTTAGCTGCTAATTGCTCCACTATGATCACCAGCTAGTTGCTAACTGTGTGTCTGTCTGACATTTGGTGCTGAGCAGGTAGTGTACAGTGGGTTTTTACAGCTTTTTCTCTGAAAACAGCTGCCTGCTCTACCCAAAAACGATGCTATGAGAGCGGTGAGAGTGAACCAGAACAGTAAAGTTGCGGGCCGGACAGCTAAACAATGAGCTGAAACTCACTATGAAGCTCCATAAAGACGAGGAGAGCTGCAGATTTAGGTGATAATTCTCCATAGGTTCATTACTACAAGTGACCCCTTTCACACTGTTTTCACATTGTCATTTGATAGATTGTTATTAGAAAAATATTGATTAAGTGGTACTCAAGAAATCAGTATTGCATTTCCATAAAGTTGGGGGACTTGCAAGAGACAGATTTAAAAAAAAACTGTGGTCAGAATCGATGCAGCAGAGGCCGAGATATCCTGACGTTTAGTCTCTGACATGGGTCAAGTTTTAAAAAAGCTGGATCCTACATTTCCCATAATGCAACCTCAACAGCATCATTTCATGCAACACATGTTTTCTGTTACACATTTGTAGTCTCCAAGCCCATTGGCTATTTTTCAGACTTTAGAAAGCTCCTCCAGTGCTTCATGTGTAAAACTGGTGGAGTGCCCCTTTAAAATGAGGGCTGGGCCTAAGGACTACTCTTTGAAAACACACGCACACACACATACACACATACACAATGTTGCCACTGTGTGTATTTCCACAGTCTCTCTCCTCCTTTGACAAACATTCTGCTTGAAAGAGTCTTTGGCATGTAGATAGAGCATGAACCTCCAGCATTTGTTCCCTGATAAGAGGCACTTTGAAATGCTTTACTGTAAATACTGTGTGCAGGAAAACCATTTTCCTGTTAGTGTCCCTTCATTTTTATTGTTCAAGAAGACTTTCTCTTTGTGTTCTGATAGGCCTTTTTCATGGAAGGCATTTTGACATGTCACAGAAGGAAAAGCACAGATACTAAAATTAATGATGGCTGAATTCGATTATGCTGCCTGGTATTGTGCATGATAGCTCACACTTGAATAGAACAGAGCCATTATAAATGTTATTAGTAACACCTGTGCTTTGCTTTTCCTACTATGACAAGTGGAAATGTCTGCTATTGTGTCCTAGCTTTGATTTTCTTCAGTTGGGTAGTTACACAAGCCCCACATGTGTTTCTACAGCTCAGTCAGTCAACATTAAGCCCTCAAGTATCAGGTGTGCAGGGGTAGAGCTGGAGCAAACACATGCAGGGGGTAACATTGACATCCAAACAAGCAGCTTGGCTTGATAGAGAGGAAATTCCCCACAAGTGCAGCAACAAATAAACCCCTCTGCTTCTCAGGTGAAGGGCACATGTAGAAAACATGAAGAAAACATAGAAAACTGCCCTCGCAGCTTTCTGGGGCGCAATTTCAACAGGGATGTTCAGGTTTATATTAACAGCTCTTTGCCTAAATTTATGGAAGACATACATGGTTGTTGTGTGTGAAATTTAAAACGCTGGCATGGTTTTATGTTTAGTTTGACAAATTATTTGGGATGCAGGTCTCTATGAGCAAAACATAGACCTGCAATACTTTAACAAACCATTCAGCAATTAAATTACCGTCGCACCAAAACACTACTCTGAATTTTATTGCTACTTTAAGCTGTGAAAATGTTAAGTAAACGGGGGAATACTTCTACCACCAGTTCATTTAGAGTTGTATCTTTGTCATTAAAAATGATTCAGTCTACTTTACTGAGGGGAAATTAAGATTAGAGTGAGAAACTGACCACCTGTACTACTTTAAAATGTTGGTTAAAGGGGTTAATCTACTCACTTGGTTTCCTGATATCTAACCATCATTTTGGAATTGTTGTTTTTTTTGTTTTTTTTTTAATTGTCCCACAAATGCAGGGAAACCAGGTTTCACTCAGCTGTGTAAACACAGTGAGTTCAAAGCCAGGACAGTCTATTCATAATCTATCTGCTATGCATTTTTTTAGCTCAGCAACCAACATTTAATCTGACCGTATGTAAATAATGTGCCACGCCCTGAATTAACCCATATACCTGCAGGTAGTTCAAGTAGTTCTCTACATTTATTCATTTATGAAACCCCACAAAAAAATGAATGTTAAATGTTTGTCAACTCAAACATCACTCTATATATATGTATTGTCACCAGTGTTTTCAGTGTAGTTCATTTCCTTCATGTTGCAGACTTATAAATTTCACACAGATGGGAAATTTGGTTTCTGTGCAAAGGGTCTCATCAGTAAAATGTCTCTAAGTTTTAACTGTTTTTTTGTGTGCTCTAAAAACACAAAAAGACACAAAAAACATGAAAACTGTTCCATTGTTGGTCTCATGTTAACTGCTGACTTCATTTTCACAAACTGCCACTGCTTGTGCTGTGTGATTACTAAAGGCAGAGGGTTTGGAAAAGCAATGCCACATTTTTATCAATGTTTTTTGGCTGGTTTCTCCTTCCGAACTTTCTTAGTTTGAAATTGCTGATTTGCAGTGCCAACTCTGACCAGAGTAGTAAATATTACCAGTACATTTCCATTCCTGAGCAGTAGATTATGTCATGAAAAGGTGCACTGGCCAGCAGCCAGAAAAAAGACCCAAGCCAGCAAGTAAACTATGTGAGTTAATGGCTGGTTTAGATTTACACCTCCCTCTGCAACTAAAGCTGTTTTTCCACCTGTGTCACTCAGATTTAATCTTCAGTTCCCTGTACAGAAACCACAGATAGTGTATAATTATTTGTGAATAATTCATTTAAACATCAGCTATCAGTTTCAGTTTAATTTATTAAAATTTGACAAGGCAGGGTACAGCAGTATAAAAACAAAACGTGTCAGCGATCAACATCACAAGCAAAAGCATGAAATTAAGAGCATAAACCCTTAAGAAAATAGGTCATTTATAAAACAATTTAAGAGCACGGGGATTGTCTTTCAAAGATTTGATGTATTTCTTAGCTAATACTGTTAAAGTAATACAGTAAAAGTGGAGCCCAAACTCATTCAGTTGCCCTTAGAAGCACCAACTAGCTTCCTTCCTATATGTGTTATATTCCCTCACTAAAATATTGACTCTTAATTTAGCCAAGTCAGGAAAGAAATTGTCTCATATTCCACCTCCATACTGAGGACAGACGCACCTCATGTAAGAGATAAGCAAGAAATTGGAGGTTTCAATAGTTTCCAAGTAACTCAGAGTTTTCCCCTGAAGAAGAAACTCTGTGCCCTAAATTCACACAACAGAAAAATCTGATAAACCAACATGATCTAAGTTTGATTGGAATAGCAGATCTGGGTTAGCCAAAATTGCAATGTCCTCTCTCTCTCTCTCTCTCCATAAAATTCCCTCCAAAAAAGTTCAGGTTTGGTATTTACAGTTAGCAATGACAAACTGAACTTCTCTTAATAAGGAAAAAGTTCCCAAATTAGATTGTGAAAAGCTGATGGCTACTATCGCATTATTATTATTGAAACACCTTATTGTAGTTTAAAGGGTTATAGACAAGTTTAGAGTGCTTATTAGTATTACTATTATTATATTGCTATTAGTATTATTTTTATTAATATTAACATCAATACCATTACCACTACTATTAATTTTCATGTCTATGTTCTCTTTCTCTGCTCATGGTGGGAATTGTTGGGTCTCTGTAAATATAAAGAGTCGGTCTAGACCTGCTCTATATAAAAAAGTGCCCTGAGATAACTTTGTTATGATATGGCGCTATATAAATAAAAATGAATTGAATTGAATTTTCGACATTGATTTAAACATTATTCAATATCTGTAAAATGTAAAAATATCCTGTCAGGAAAGAACGGCTCTGGATTTGTCTATGTAGAGCATCATCACACTGTTGCAAATTGTTCCAGTGACATGAAGGTGACATTTTTGCTACTGGCATAGATGCAAAGTAACTTCAACTTGATTGCCATGGCTATATGTTAACTACTTGCTGTTAAAATTTTAAAAACTCCTACAATGTCTAAATGTTGTGTGGATTTTTCACTTTACATTTTGCTTTTTGTTGCCAAAACCTGTTGGAAACACTTTGCCCTCAGGAAACAACTTCAACAATCATTAATAAAAAAGAGTAAATATGAGTTGTTGAACGGGCGGGGCTCTAACCTCCTCATTAACCATATATCTGCTGATCCTTGTATACTTTTGGACCAGACCAGACCTATCAGCTCCTCTAATCTTCACGACTGGTTTGCTGGTCAATCTGCTCTGTGCTGGCTCCACTGATCAAACACTGACGTCTGCTGCCCAACATAACAAGACAAGACAGATTCCTATCTGAACGGAGACTCACCTCAATGGAGCAATGACGAGGAGGCAGATAGAGAGTCGAGGAAACAAGATCATAATCTAAATGATGCTGACCCGAGTGAATAAGGAATGATAGGGGAGACTGTGCAAGAAGGAAACAGTCAGATAAAAGAGAAAGGAATAAGATCTTAGTCTACCACTCACTTGGGTAAGCAGAGTGAAGATGGAGACACTAAAAGGGATAATGATTCAAACAGGAAAGAGGGAAAACTCTAGGGGAAAAGAGGAACCCCCAAAAATAGCAAAATGACAATGAACAGATGAGAAACTCACAAACTCAGGGATGAAGAACACGTCAGGAATGGAGGTGAAGATCCTGCCGCCTGTGGGCAGAACATCACCCGAGGTGGTGGAAGCCATAGTCCAAAACACCGTGTGTGTGTCTGATTTCCTCTAGAATGAAATGTGTAACCTGTTTTAATCTGCTTTTTAAAGGCCGTCATTCTCTCCCCCTCTCCCTCCTCCCTCTAAGTCTTCTCCACTTCTACTCCACCTACCCATCCATTCCTGTGGTGGAAACTACCAGTTTGACAGGTGCTTTTTGGCTCTGTTTGTGCAGCGGGAGGATGTCTCTGCTCTGTGTGCATGTGTGTGTGTGTGTGTGTGTGTGTGTGCACTTCTGTGTGCAGTTTTTATGTGTTTGTGTCTGCCCTCATATGTTTATAGTGTTTGTGTGTGTCTCTATAAATGGCAACGACCCGTTTACATGCACACAAAAAAGTGATTGCGAAGCAACTAATGCAGCATTCACATGGGATACAAAAGAATAAAAGCATAGATCCTGTACCTTAATATGTGCTTGAATAAAAGTATTCTTTCTATGTTCAGGGTTATTAGAATAAAAAGAATGTTTTTATTTTAATGTAGCTTTTATTCTAGTTCCCCTTTAGTTTCAGGTACCTCTCGGCATTACGCTAACACTGCAACAAAAAAATGTGCTGAGGCCCAAAAACCTATGAAGGTTGAATATTTAGCCCCTTTTCAGACATGGAATATGTAACATTGCTGGCTTCATCAAGGTGTTAAAGTGATGGCTGCTACATTTGCATTAATGTTCCTTACGGCCTCATTCAGACATGACGGGACATGTACAGAAAGAGCCAAGTGCTCACGCGATGTTTGCCATCTTGTGCGCGACAGGGAGCGATGAGTTGAAAAGTAATGACATGAAGCCCACAATAAGATACATTTTCTCATCAGTTTCATCATTTATTAAATAGAGAATGTGCTCAAACATAGTGTGTTTTGCAGGATACTCATTTATTCATCTGTGCAGCTGGCATGAATGAAAGTTGTACAAGGTTTTTCTCAACCTTCTTTTTCTTCCCCAACAACATAGAATTCATATTTTATTTAACACATTTTGTTTTCCTAAGCATAGCAGATGAAGAGAGATGTAATACAGTGATCTTACTGTATTAAGGCAAACAATATTTAATTTCTCTCTGTGTATTGAAGCTTGAGCTCCTGAAGCCTTCACATTAATCTGACAGCATTTAATTCAGACTTGTGCCGTGCTGAATGTGTTATGTAAATGCTACTAGGTCCAACCTAGTAAGATTGCTGTCATGACATTTTTTACGTATAAATGACATGAAACTTATTTAGACATGAAACCAACATGTAAAATTGCCATCACATATATCTAAGGAGGTGTCTGAAAGGGGTTTTGATAATACAGGATATTACCATCCTGCAACCCAAAATTCAATCCAAATGATCTTTTTTCTGTTTATTTGCCCTGCACATGAATAATTAACTAAAATAATTTCACCTGTATTGTTTTTATTTTTTTGTTCATTTTAAGTATTTTACGGCATTTCACAACAAGCTATATGTCTGACCTTTAACCTCCTTATCAGCTAAATGGGGGCCTGAGTTTATGTTCATTTTTGAGTCTGTGTCTACTGAACTGCATTCCTGCTAAGTTAACTACAAGGTTAAAATAAATGGGATGGGAAGGTCAGTTTGGTGTGTTAACATAGAGTGCACATGCTGGGTGAGCAAGAAAGAGTGAGAGATCAGGACAGCCAGAGGAGGATGAGAGAGGATAAACAGGGACGCACATGCAGATGAAGCGGTTTGGAGTGAAACAACAGAGCAAGCAAAGAGCAAACAGAGAGAAAGAGAGAGGTTGGGAGTGGCTCAACTGAGTGAATCAACTGTTACACTGTACTTTTCCACCTGACACCAGAAAATAAATTATCCAACCAGCGGAGACTGCAGAATATTACTGGCCTCAACCAAGAAATAGTCCAGCACATAACCCCGCGTAAAACTGCAAATTTTCATTTTTACACTTTAAATGGGTTAAACAAACAAGTTATAATGTGTTAGCAAGCTTTAGGGGTGCTGGTAGGTGTATTTTGTTCATAGCCATGCTAGCTATGTCCTCCTGTTTCCTGTGTCTTTGCGCTAAGCTAAGCTAAGCTAAGCTAATGAGCTGCTCGTGGTAGCTTCATATTTACCATACAGACGTGAGAGTGACTGTTCCTTTTAAGATGAAGCTAATATTACATTTTGTTTATTGCTTGTCAGGGATGATGTCAAATGTCAGTCAGCTGTGAGTCGGATTGTGTTTTTGTCTCTGAGTGTGTGTAAAACTGACAAACACAGCGTGATGGTCTCCAGGCTGAGGGATTAAAACTCGGCACAATATACAAAAGCTATTGTGTAGGACGACTCTTAAGTCTTTTTCATCTCTGTCTCAACTCAATATCAATCAGTCTGCTGTGCTGTCACAAAATAAATAACAAATGCACACACGTATCTCTGTTGCTAAACACTCATCACAGAAGTGTTTCTGCTTTGCACTGCGCAGAGATCACCTGTCAGTCAGACTGTGTAGGTTCTTCTTCTACATCTTTTTCTTTAGAATATTCTGTGGATGAGATTTGAGTTTCTGTGGCTTTTAGTTCTCATGCTGATTACAAAATTCAAGCCAGTAGGGTGTTAAGAATGAGCTACTTAAGACTGAGTGATTCCAACTGGAAATAAAGGTTTTCAATGACCTGGCTCTAGACTGAACCACTTTTCTCATCTTTTCTTTCTTAAGACAAATTTGAGGCATTTTTTGCCACAGTGAACAGTTAGAGGTTCAGGGTCTTGCTCAAGGCCATTGCATAACAATAAGGCACATGACGTGCTTTAGAGCTTTCAATAAATTTGTTTTCAAGTTGAGGTTTCGAGTACTGGAAACAATGTAGCTACGGGCTCAAATTACACATAATTTTAAAGGTAAAGAGTGTCTCATTCACTCTAACATCATGTTTAATCTCTGCGTGTGTTTCGGTTCACTACTTTACCAGCTAAGTGCTCTATAATAGATATTTCATGACATAACAGCATTCAAATGAGGGCTGTTTTTTTTATGAAATGTATATTGCGATTTGTGCTAATGCACAGTCTTAGCGCTAACCAGTCTTTTAAAAGGTACCGCATAATTTTAATATTGTGCAGTGAGTCATTCTGTAAGAGTAGCTTTCGTGTTGTCCAAAAGGGGGTTTGTCTCTTTCAGAGAGAGAAACTTGCTTTGTTCTGCGGATGCGGACACACCCTGGGTCAACCTGTTCATCTGTTAGCTGCTGCTAAGGTCACTGAAGTGTGTTTGGAGACCCTTCTCTGTTGCTACAAAGCTTAAAGATCAGTGACGCCAAGAAGTCTGAATGGAGTGAGGGTCATTTGTAATGAACTACAGCATATGTCACATCCAACATCATAATTCAAAGCTTCTTGTTTAATGTTTAATTACAATTAACAACTACTATCTATATGGCAAAACTCTATAAATCTATGAATGTGCAATGCAATATCTTTAAAGCTGCACTAACAACTTCAGAAGGTGACATTATGTCAGTGTTGTGTTTACAGCTTGTTGCGCTTCCCCCAAATGTCTATTAATGGGGTTTAAAAGTTAATATGGCAAACGTGTTAGCAAAAACCAAAAACATGTACACACCGAGCAGACAGGGAGCAACATTACATTCATTTGGAGGTGCGTTTGTGTTCACCTGATGAATGTAATGCCAATTTTCTCTTCTCTTCTTAGCTCTGTTGCTCTCCACTAACTCCTAAGGGAAACATTGTGGCTCTTTATCTGCTATATGCTCCGCTATGTTCACCAGCTAGTTTGGTGATGGGCAGGTAGAATATACAGTGGATTTGTCTGAGCTTTTTCACCGAGAACAAATGCCTGATGTGGCTGAAAACATTTGAGAGCGGTTCGAGTGAAGTTGCGAGCCGCAGAACCAAAACAATGAGCTGAAGGACACTAAAATACTCAGTAGAGCTGAGGGGAACTGCAGAGTTGGGTAATAATTCTCTGTGGGTTCGTCACTTTGAGCGACCCTTTTCACATTATACATAGCTGTTTGATCCATTGTTAATATAAAAATACTGATAAGAGCAGCTTTAAGTTGAAAACCTCTTGCACTGCATAATAGTATGGACGAGTACATTTTCTACAACCCTTCATAAAATGTTCCTGTTAATCGCAACCTGTTCAAATCCTTCCACCCCATTGGCCACTCTATTTCAGAAATTTGAACTTCTTAAATTTTATTATGTCAATGTTTTACAATTGCTTTATATACAGTTCAAAGGGGGGATCTTCCAGATCATTTCATGCCTTATTTTAAAACTAATTCACAGATTCACTCCCACTAACCAGTCATCCAATCTTCATCTTCCCAAACATCTTACAGGAGATATAAAAACAGAGGTCAAATTTCAGTTCACATTTTATGATAGTTCATTAACAATGTATTTTAAAAAGCTTGTAAATCCATCCATGGGATGTTTAATTTAGGTTATCTTCTCATATAATGAAATGTTAAACTATCTCAGGCTTGTCTTAACCAACAGACAAACACACAGAAACAGGGTTACAGGCAGGCAGCCAACAAGTTGTGTTTGGCCAGTGTTAAGAGAGACACACCTTGGACTAGCTCCTCCACTATGGATCTGGTTACAGGCCATAACCCTCCACACACACACACACACACATACACCGATACACAAATAATTCCATGGGAACCCCTGCCCGCTCTGTCAAAATACAATGGCTATTTGTCTGTGTCAGGTGTCTGCAATACACATGCACAAACAATGATAAAGAATGCATTGAGTTGTGTATCCTGAATGACAAAACCACACATTTTTTATCCACAAAAAAAAAAAAAGAAAATGAAAAAATGTAAATATCTCAGGACCTCATTCCACCACGCTGTGAACTCTGACCTCGAGGTGAGCTGGGCGGCCTGATGGTCGGACAAACTGCCCTTCAACTTGAGGAACCACCAAGTGTTTGCAAGTGTCTGCTCAGCTGAATTCCTGCGAGATCCAGGGGATCTGCTCTGTAGCTGGACCTGACCTCTGACCTCCCAGGAGGATGACAAAGACAAATGCTTTACCAATATCAAACATTTTACATGTCTGAAACACAATCCCTACCGTTGGTAATCTGAATGCTGATCTTGGAAATGAGAAATTAATGTTATTGATCAAAGGGAAATGAATAGACTGCATTCTGAACAGATGGAGATTTGTTTTTAAAGTGTCTTTAAAACTGCACTAAAAATATTTTTATGACGGGGAGATGATAAACTATTGTATGGTACATTTCAAAAGAAACTATGATGATTATACTTTTAAGATGCTTTCCACATGTACTGTGCCACCACTGTCGACTCTCTTTTTTTCTTTTTATGTTGTGTAAGAAGAATTTAATGAACATCCTTTTTTTTTAATATATGGTATTATTAGAAAGATTAGATTATGGAATATGTGCACCATGAGTCATATTTTCTGGCATTTAAAAACTTAGTCACACGTCTCTACACCAAACTTATGTTTACATCTCTTGGCTTCCTGGATCATCTTTCCAGCCTGAGCGTATAACTATTCCATAAAAACATTCACTTTCCTGCTCAACTGGTCCTGACCTGCTCCTGCTCCCCCTCTTCTTCTTCCTCCTCCTCAGACACAATAGTCATCCTGGGGCACAAAGAGAGAAGTGGGTGAGAACGTCTCAGTGTTTCCAGGTGATAATAGCAGTCACGTTTACAATGAGGTTTTCTGTCTGTGGTTGAGTATCATTCCACTACACACAATAATGGCCAATATTCAGTGATTTGCAGATGGATCGCCTTTCAATTTGCCTCTCAATTACTGTACTGCCTTCACCTGCAGAGTTAAGCCAGGTTTATCCTATATATGTAACTTATTCAGGACTAACAAGTGCTGGCAAATATCAAGTTTCCTGCACATTCTCAAGGGGCATTAAGTAATTCATTCATTTTTATCAACGTCACGTTAACATGTCTTTCACTCAGCTTATACAGGCCTCTAACTCTTGCAAACTATGACTTTTTTAACAATAAAGAAGAATAACTTAGCAAAGGACTGATGCTAAAATGATAAGCTGATTAATTAGTCAATCAACAAATCAATCAAAGAGTGGTGGGGTGTGACTCTGCTGCGGCCAGCAGTGTGGCATGGCGTGGTGTGTGTATGTGCTGTAGGTTGTTTTTATTGCATATGACTGTTTTTCAGTGCAAATCAATTTCCCTTTAGGAAAATAAGCACTAATTAATTATTGATTTAGTTAATCAAGTCAAGATCATCAGTGATACTACCTAAATTGCTTTTCATGTAGTTTTAAACAGTACCTTTGGCTTTTTTTGACTATCGATAAGACAAAATAAGTAGTTTAAGACATAACTTGAGACTGATGCTAATGCTAATGACTAATGTTTTTGGTATGAGATCCTGCCAGCATCAGTTGGTCACAGGTTACACTGACACCCTCTGAGGTCAAGCAGGTGCAAGTAGGAGTTGGAGGGTGCCATGGACTGAGTTTAGAATTTCTGTGGGTGAGGACTTTTTGATTCAAAACTGAGCATTGGCTGTAAAGTGATCTTTGGTCTGAACTGACATACAGCAACATCAGTGGCTGCTTTTGATCAGCAACAGCGCCTTTTTCATATGTTTATGTACACTAGTCCTCCTTATTTCTTGTCAGAATTAGATTTTTTATTTTATTTATCATTCCATCTTCATCTACATGATTATTTAAGATCACAGTAAAAAAAAAATGTTCTCACACTCATTGCTGTTGAATCAAGACACAGCCAAAAACTGTAAATATAAAATAATCATAACAGAACTAAATCATTTCCAGACAAAACTGGTTTATAGCAGAAGCCCAAGAAATTACTCTTCCTTGGGCAATGCACAGTAGGTGGACAATGCTTCAATCAACAGGCAACAAACAAATCTATTCCATGGTTCTGTGTCAACATGATGTTTTTATGTGATTAAAGTCACTCAAGAGTTTTCCCCCCCTTTGTTTATTGCTGCCTTTAGACATTCTGTTACTATCACCCTGATGGTTACCCAGTTTTTTCAACACTGCAACAACGCTCTCTGGTCACCACGGGCACCATCACTGTGGCAACAGCGCTGGAATGTGGAAATACAGGATATGCATTATTCACCAGCTAACACTGTACCTAAGAAAGGCTCAGTGTGTTTGGGTGTTAGGTCTTTTTAGAGGCATGAGGACATTTTAGTCAGACCTCAGTTGAGGAAGAGGTTTGATGGTTAGAGGTTAAGTTTTGGGTTAAATGTGAATTAGTTTAGTTAGCCTGGCTCTGCCCAAAGCATCTCTACCCACTAATTAACAAATTATCTCTTTTGTTTAATCCATACAAAAACCGAAGGGTAAAAGCGAGAAGTTGTGGTGTCAAACTATTCCTTTAAGTGTCAGGATGAGTTGTGGGGAATGAGTGGTGAGTTTAAAGCAATGTGTCTCGCCATCTTTGTATTATGAAAGGCCACAGTGGGAATAATCTGTCAAATTAAATACAGTTTTTTGCATTCTTAAGTCATAAAGAAAAACATAAATAACACTAACATTTTTAAAAGTCTGATTCATGACCCAAGACTTATGAAGGATTAAGTAACCTGCATGCCTTTCAAAGATTTGGGTAGTTTCATTCTAATTTCAATGAATGTAATGCTAACAGATACGAGATATATCACAAATGCTGTATCATTGTTATGATTATCCGAATATTAAATGTTACTTTAGATGTGGATAGATAATCTGAGCCTGTCTGCGCACAGACTGATCCAACCACTCACTACTCCTGTTCTTTTATACCAGGCTATAAAAAGACGACAACAGACTAATTATTAACTCTGAACACAGCTCTTATGCCCTGTAACTCTACACTACACACACACATGACTAATGTTGAACTAATGGGTGGAGATGAATGGAGCTGCTCCATCCAGCTTCAGTCAGATGACGGTGTTGAAAAAAAGAGCTTGGTACAATGGCAATTTTAATAGAATGTTTATTAAAAAATACAACAAAATTGGGCAATAAACAGCAGCATCAAAACATGCTAATAATGTCAACATTGGTTCTATTATTAGAGAAATCTTTTTGGTTTCAGTACAAATGGTTCCTCCCTAATTACTGTAACCTGTTTTAGTGTTTACTTTAAGAGGAGCAGAGTGAACTCCATGATTCGATTAAAGAGGGATCTTTGATAATAATAATAGCAGTCCACATTTGCTTAACCTTTTATTTCACACCTATTCAGACAGTTAACAGGCTCATTAGCCATACTCAGTGTCTCATGTAATCACAAGGTACACAAAGATGTCATGGTGTATGTGTATGTACTGTATGTTATGTATGTGTTAGCATTGTGCTAGCATTTCTCAAAACTGTGACCACTTAATTTCCTGTCACAATGCAGAGTAGAGGCAAGTCTGCTGCAGTTATGGTCACCCACATTTACTTAAAGGATAAGTTTATATTTTTGCTATTGTCAACAAATCCCAACAAAAGACCAAAACCAACAACAAATTGATCCGACTAACAAGTATCGTCTGTGCCTGAATTTATTCCTCTGTGCCACAGAGCTCCATTGTTGCCCAAAAACGATCAGTGAGTGACACTATTGCACTGGGTTTCGTTCCTTCATTACAATGAACACGGGCACTGTAGTTTTGTGTGTAATTTTTAATCAATCCCACATACATGGTCCTGTTGCTGTAAACTAGAGCACCAAATGTGTATTAATCCACAGCTGAAAATAGTCCCTAATAAATACGCTGTTTGCTCCTGTTTGAGTAACCTTTGCTAACAACCCAGTGCCCAGGTATTTTAGAAAATGATTTGGCCGTTTTTAAAAATTCACATATTTATTCATGACCCGTTTTTAAAGATTTACTTTATGGGTTTGTGACTGAGAGCCACAGACAGGCTGAGGAAGTCAGAAAGTATTGAGTAAAGGACTAACACATTTTGTTTTTTGTCTTTTCATGGGATTTATTGACAGTAACAAAAATATAGAATATCACCAGCCTTATCCTTTAAGATCACAGATTTTAAAAATGTTCCAAAATGTATTTATGGGACATTTAAGTGTTTTATTCTTTTTAATAAACCAAACTGATGTCTAAAATAAACTTAATTCTACATTAAAAAAAATCAACTTTAAATTGCACCTTCCCTCTGAGTGATGTGATGTTACTATTAACGTGCCACGCGGAGGAGGTCAAAGGTCAACTCCGTGACATCAAAGGCGAGATGCTGATGCATGGGGTTGAGAAAGATCTCTGGGCCTCCAGATTGGCCAGTGGTGTACTGGGTGTGTTTGAGAGCATCCAGGGTGGCGTAGATGACTCGAGCCCGTTGCTCCTCTGAGGGCGGGTCTGCCCAGCGATGACAGGGCAGCGAGGGCGTGTGGAGGAGGAAATAGACGGACGACATGTAGACCTTAACAAACTCCTGTTTTACATAGGACAAGTTCCTCTGAAAACACACAGGGAGGAAGGAACAGTATACAGTCTGCTGTAATAATATACTCTGGATTCACACACATTCACACAAACACATTTTAACTTCTTGGTAGAGAAAAGCAAGCCACCAGGTTACTCATACTGTCAGCACCCTCTATAGGTCTGTAGTGGTATTACACACACACACACACACACACACACACACACACACACACACACACACACACACACACACTGACCTTCTGTGCTCTGCTCATGTTGGTCTCAGCATCCAGCCAGGTACTCTGAAAAAAAGAAAACACAGTTATGTTTATTTAAAATTTTGCACAATTTATTGAGTGATGTTTTATAAATCCAATCATATAAAAGCAGTGATGTATTAGGGATGTTCTTGCTATTAAACAGATGAGATGCAGGTCAACTTTATCACAGTCATTTTAAAGTCTAGACTTATGAAGTATAGTTTATTAGTATGAAAATGTTCACAGAGTTTAGAATATCAGGACAAAAAAAAGACCATTCAGCAGGTAGAATTCAACAGTAAATCACATACTGGTCAAAACGCACTGGATATTATGAGCTGATACAGCAATAAATTACAGAATTATAACAGTTCCTGTGATCTTGCAATGAATGCCATTTTAAAGCCAGCTAGGGATAAGTTTGACCATGATGTACTCCCTACTGACCCTGAGAGCATCCAGCACGTCTGGCTGGTCCAACAGCACAGGGAAGGTAGAAAGTATAGGACTGCATATCAGATCTGAAACAGGGAGACACTTTATTTAAACAGAGTTCTTTCTAAGAACCTTGAATATCTGCAATTTGCAATGAGAGGCACTGACGGTGTGTGTTACCTGCATTCTGCATGGTAGGCCTGTCCATCAGTAGTGTGTCAGCTAGCAGCTGCCTGTGTAGAGCCAGGAGGTGGACGCAGCTCAGACAGTGCAGCAGAGTGTCTGGAAGGAGACTGAAGAGGAAAACACACTTGTCACTACAGTATAGTGCATATGCACACACAAGCATATGGCCGAGGTGAGCCGTGAATGTCTCCAAATAAATTATATAATAAATGATTTATTGTTACTGAATTAAATCACATAATCCACAGCATGTGTTCAAGCTCTGTATTTGTGTTTTCTTGCTGATCCTCCCACCTGAGCTGCGTTCTGGTCCGGCTGTTGGCTGATTTCAACTTTATTATCAGTTTGGGCAGCTGCCTGGCCTGACGCATCTGCTGGAAAACACCAGCTGGAGCTGAGAGGAGAGGAGACATTTAATATTTTAAAATCAAACTTTACAAAAAGTTTTTATGTATCTGCCGATTCTCTCATTCCAACAAATACTAAAACTGTTTTTAATTATTTCTTTGTGTTATGTGCTTCCATTTAAGCACTGTGTCACACATCTGATTGTTGAAACAGTCTGACTGGAGTTGATGTGGCAATGAGTGTCTTCTTACATCCTCTAGTGACGGATGCCTCCACTGCGACATCCTTCTCATAGGGAGTGCCACCGTTCACTGGCAGCTCATAGGTCCTACACACAGGTTATATCAGATATGATTAGATGAGATTTAGATTAGATTTAGATTTAAATTTAGATTTACATTAGAGTATTAAGTGCAGAAATATTAAAGTCCATCCCTATTTTATACACATCGCTCATACAGTAGGTGGGTGTGACAGGTTTCTTCTTTCAAACTAGACATGTATATAGAAAAGAATGGATGAGTTTGTGTGATTTTATATTTATGTGTATTTAAGTCTTGATCTAAATGTGTATGTCTGTCTATTTACAGTATAACACTGTGTTTGTGTGTATAAATGTGTACATGTTGTGAGTATGTATGCGGCTGGCTGCATAAATGAGCACATGTACAAGACGGTCTGTGGCATTTTTGTGGATATAATAATGTGTGCATTGTATGCATTGATATTTGTGTGTGTGGCTGTGTGTGTGTGTGTGTGCGTGCGTGCGTGCGTGCGTGCGTGTGTGTGTGTGTGTGTGTGTGTGTACCTGTTGGGGAGTGGATTTCCAGTGTCATCAGTCAGTTTGAGGAAAGCCCAGCCGCAGCTCAGGTCTCCTCTCTCACCTGTAGACTAAAACGCACACAGAAGATCGGACACAGCTGCTTCCCAAACACTCTCTATGCTTTATTAGTAATTGTCCACTTGTAGAAAGAGGAATTCTGCTTTTTTTTGTCTTCCATGATTATCACATGTGTGTCAGTATGTGTGTGTTTGTCCTTACGTTCCGTATAAAGGTGACTCCCAGTTCAAAGAGGATGCCGAGGTCAGGAGATGCAGAGTTGCAGCGTAGGAAACAGTCTCCATCTAGAAGGGTGGGAAGGGTACCTGTCATCTGGAGCAAACAGATTTAAGTTCAGCCTTAAGCAGAAGATTAAGTTCAATGCTTTTTTAGAGTTTTCAGGTGCCAATTCTGGTTAATTGTAACACTGCATCTTAGTAACATAACAACCATCAGTGTTTGATTGCAAGAAGTAGTTTGAGCGAAGTTCACATCACCTGACCAGACAACAGCAGTGTGTAATCCCATGTTCATAATGCTGTAAACATACCCTTGGAGAGAAGCTCCAGGTCTTGGGGCTCTTGGAGTTGTAGGTTGCCCTCACTGTGTGGATGTTACTCAACACCTGAAACATAAGTACAGCTCATTAAAAAATAAAATTATATATAAATAGAACAAGAGAGTGAAAAGCAAGAGAGAGTCTTGTCTGAATAACAATATGTTATGATTTCATAATTTCCCTAAATTGTGTCATAAATGAATAAGAGTTGTCTGAGATGTAGCATGCGACTAAATAAGCTAACAAACCAAAAAGGGACTGATACTGGATGCTTCCTAACAAATCAAGGAAATGAGAGAAATATGTATACAACTATACAATCTAGGGCAGGTGGTTTGCAAATGGATTTTGTAGGCTAATTTTATCTAATAATTAACAACAGTAACAATATTTATTACATTGTTTTCACACTGCAGAGACTTGAGTAGGGCAAGGAAGTACAGCATGGCAAAAAGCTGTATATACAACAGAAATACCGCACCTGAGTTCCATCAAAGGCACAGAGGCGTATGTGCCTGCTGAGGACCTGAACTCCAACCCCGGGAGTAGGAATCATCCTGCAGCTCCACAAAGTGAAACAAACACATGACCTGACCTGCCGAGCACGAACCTACAAGACAGAACGGGAGATGGACAGAGATGACAAAAATATGAACTGTTTTTGTCCACAAAGCATGTTCATGACTGGACGCTTTGCAGTGTGAGAAAATCTGACAACATCGTCTTTATTCATCACAGAGACACTGAATAACACACAGAGACTGTCTCACCCTGCCAGTGTCTGGGTCCAGGAAGAGGTCACTAAAGGAGAGCTGTGATTGGCTGAGCTCAGGTTGAATATAGTGACTTCCTCTGTATGTTACACCTAGAAAGACACAAACAGTTACTGCTTTACCTTTTAATCATATGGTATTTATTAGTTAAAGAAGTACTAGTACCAATACTGACTGGCACCACTGGTAGTGGTAACAGTGGTGGTATACTTTTTGAAAGAATCACCCAAATGGTCTCTCTGCCTCTGCTTCTCCCTGCATGACTGTTGCGCTTGGATTAGTTTTAAAAACAAATATATAGTAATATCACTAATATAGCTCATGAAATGCACACATGGGGTGGAGAAAATACCAGAAACATCATACAATAGAATTAAATCCATAAAGGTACTATTTGTTGCAGGGATTGTGCATTTAGCATTGGATTTGATTGTAATGTAACATGTTCTTTTTTAACACCCCTGCATATTACAAAAGCAGTTTTTTTAAGCTTTTGTAAGTTTTGGGTGTGATTTTCACAAAGGGTTTAGAGCTCAAACAATTAATCGATTAGTCGATTGACAGAAAATGTATCTGCAACCATTTTTATAAGTAATTAAACGTTTCAGTCATTTCTCAAACAATAATGCTACACATCCTCTGGTTCCAGCAGCTCAAATGTGAGGATTTGCTGCTGTCCTTTGTCATATATGATTTTTAAGTTTCAAAACAAGCAATATGAAGACATCACTTAGACTAGGAAATAGTGATTTTTAAATTCTTCTGACATTTTAAAGACAAAACGATTCACAGAGAAAATAATTAGATTAATTGATAATGAAAATAATCGTTCACTGCAGCCCCAAAATAGTTGATTAATCTTTAGTGTGTTCTGAGACAAGTGTGATGGAGTTCAGCTGTAATCAGCACCTGCAAGCCTGTCAGTTTAAATTTACTGAAATCTGTTAGTGCTTCTAAAACTACTCAACCCTCGACTCATTGGCATACCTTATTAAGTGTGTGTGTTTCTGTTTGATAGTGTGTGTGCGTGTGCGTGTGTGTGTGCTTGTTAGAGAGTGTATAATGACCTTCCTCCAACAGCAGTTTATTGAGAGTTGATGGTCTGAATCCTGAAGGTATAGCCCCCATGGCAGAGAGCACATCTGTTGCATCAATCTGTCACACACACACACACACACACACACACACAGTGAAAACTATAAATATATTGTATATACAATTCACATATTGTGGATTTAATATTTGTTGATGGTACAATTAGCATGAGTTCCATTAGCAGTAGTTTGTAGATATTTACCTCAGTCAAAGCCTTTCTGACTGTACACCAGTTTGAATGTGAAGTGCTGCTGTTGAAGAACAGAGGAATTCAAATTGAACTGATTGATAATTAATAAGTGATAGTCATGCACATAGAGTTGTCTCTCATTTCACTTTAGTAGCCATTTGACCACAACACTCAATCTACAAAATCTACAAAAAAGTAGGTTAAAATGTAGAACCTCTGTTTCTCCCTGTCATCAGTCAGTTCTTCACCATCTTGCTCTTCCTCCTCCTCATTTTCTTCATCACTGTCGTCCTTTTCATCGTCGCTGTCATCTTTGTCGTCATCCTCTTCATCATCGACACCAGAGCCAATCTGAAAAGTGAGTGGTTTTAACTGCCAAAGATCCCAAGTTTCACCAGTTTACAGTTACACCCTTCAGTTACTTAAATTTAAAAATTGCATTTAGTGTGTGGAGAAAATGGAGAATACCACAGGAACTACAGTAGCAGAAAGGCTGTTGGTTCAAATATGGAAAAATGTTGCAAAAGCTTAAAGCATCTTCAGTATACACCACAGTAAGTTGTGTTTTCATGTCCTGCTGAATGCTTGCTTAAATTAACAGTAATAATCAAACTGTTGGACACCTGACTGTGATGCAGATGTTTAGCAGGTTGTGTACCTTCAGGTAGGTTTTTGGAACCACTCCTCTGTTGCCTTTAGTGTCCTGAGCCAGCCACCATCCATCTGCTGTTGTCCTGATAATCCTCAATACCTGCCCCCTCTGAAAACAGCAGGGAAACAAACAAGTCATGTAACTTCACATTATTCATGCATTATTAACAAATAGACTTTCTCTGCTTAAAATTAAAGAAGTGTGTATTTGACAAGCTTCTCAGGAATACTTGATGTCATACTGTTTTACCTGTCAGCCTTTCTTTGACTCTCATTGTACCTGCAGGGCTGTGGACACATGATTTGGAGGGCAAGTGCACCCTCTTCTGTTAATAAATGTAAAATGTTCTCCAGTGGTGGAAAGTAACTAAGTACATTTACTTAAGTACAGTTCTGAGGTACTTGACTTGAGTATTTCCATTTTATGCAACTTTATACTTTTTACTCCACTACATTTATTTGATAACTTTAGTTACTAGTTACTTTGCTATTTCAGATTAATAATACAAAATATAATTAACAGTATGCTGTATTATTACAGGTTGATAGGAAGGTGGATGAGACGCAGCAGTATATAAAGTAATTATAATTAGCTCCACCTTTACCAGCTGCAACATTAAAGTGATGTACACATTAATGCATCACTAATTATAATAAAAATGAAATGGTCCATTCTGCATAATGACTTATTTTACTTTTGGTACTTTAAGTATATCTTGATGCTAATACTTTTGTATTTTCACTTACCGGTAAGTAACATTTGAATGCATGACTTTTACTTGTAGAAGAGTATTTCTACACTGTGGTATTGCTACTTTTACTTAAGTAAAAGTTTTTGTCTTTCCTGATTATCCTCCTTTTTAGGTTTTTGGTAGAGAAGCTTTGAAAAGGTTTATTAGAAACCATGATAAGAAGACATTTTGGTAGTAGCAGGGAACCTGAAAAAGGGCCTCACCTCCTAAACCTTTAGATTTCCTTCTTACCTGCAGTATTCAGGTACAGGAAGCACTTAAAAAACAGGTCACTTAAAGAGCCTGGTCCTGGGTTTGAGTGGAGGGTTTAATACTCAAAATACTTTACCTGAAAGCGGAATTTGTCACACAGGTAAATTTTACTCTACCTACTGTGCAATGGTGCAAGAAAGCTGCATGAGGAGAGTGGTAGAGGAGGTGGTTGGAGGGAAACCTTTAAGCAATTCTATAGACCCGTGCGTGCTGCTGGCATGCAGCCTCTGTCTGTGCTTTATCTCTGTTTCAGAAACAGGAAGTACTTCACCTGAACAGAGAGATCTCCCTCCTGTTCTCCTTTGAAATCACTGAGGACCGTGTAGATGCGAGGGTCTGACTGAGAGGGCGGTTTTGCAGCTCGCTTCTCATCTTCATCATCATCAACATCCTCATCATTACTGTCTTCGTCATCATCTTCGTCATCATCATCATCATCCTCACTATCTTCCTTTGAAACGTCGCTGTGGATCGAAACATGGTTACGTGAAAAGACATTTTTAAATTTTGGATGAGATGTCAAACTAATGGAATTTATGTAAAATCGTACATCGAATGTAAATTTCGTAAATGTAGATTTACTTGTTGTGGGGTAATTGAGCCACTGCAGCAAGGAATATGATATCATTGGATAACAAAGAGAGAGTGTGTACATACTAAAGCAGCCATAAATGACCGCTATCGTATCTCTTTTTTTCTTTGCAGTGAACACACAGGTGACTGACCCCGCAGCAGTACTGGGTCCTGGTGGTGAAAGCTCCAGAGAGAGCGTGTTTACACGCTCCAAGATGTTCTGCAGTCGTCTCTCCTCTTCCTGCTTCCTCTGATCATAGTTCCCCACTGGAGCCAGCTCATCAGCCTCGAAAATCAAACAAAATTAGTCAATTTAGCTAGTTTAAGAATCTACTTTAAAGGAACAGAACAATACACAATACAGTACGTTTAGACTGATGTATTGGGACTTTATTGAGCATTCGATATTGGCCTGTCAGTGATATCTGACTTTCTTTGTTTTATTCAATCAATCAATCAATCAATCAATCAATAACCTACCTACAGTACTGCGTTAAATTTGTTATATTCAAAGATTACCCTGTCTTTGAATGGATCACCTAGCTGCTAACCCTAAAACAAAATCATCAGTCTGGCTGTAAAGTAAGAAAACATGATTATATTGATTTTGGACCATAAATAATGTCAATTTTCAGGATACAAACAACTGATATGGGTCAAGCAATAGTATTGGTTGCTTGCAATTTTGGTCATCTATGAGCTGAACTGTAATGGTACGACTTCACTTATTACAAAGAAGATATTTCAGTTTACTGATAGTACAGCACTAACCTTGGTCAGTTTCTGCAGCGACCTTAGTGTCTTCTCTGCAGACATCTGCAGTTCTTGACATCTGTTTGGAATTGAATATTTAGACTTAAATCAAACCTCAAAGCATTAGTTGTAAAAGACAATTAAAATCAACTGAATCGGGATGAAAAAAATGAATAGCTATAAAAGCAGAGTAAAGCCATGTCCCTTCAATAGTTTTAGTGCTAGTCTGGTTGAGGATCCCCGTCAGTGAGTAAGACTAGCTTAGGAAGCACTGCTGTGGCTCTGTCAGAGATGTTTACCTCCGAAATGCCTCTTCAGTGGATCCATCCTGACTCTGCACACCCTTCACCAGACTGTCAACCTGGATTAGAAGAACAATTAGATTAAATGACAGTGAATACAGGGATTTTGATGCCAATGTGCAGTCGAGGTTGAATTGCATCTGTGCATTTTACAGTGTATATGCATGGAGTTTAATGATACAGTTTTTTTAAACACATAGCTCAGATCTGTTCTATAATCTGGATGTTTTCATTGACAACAAAACTACAGGCCAGCCTATGTGTCTGTCCTTTGAATGTGTTGTGTTGTGTTGTGTGGGGAAAAAAAGTCAAGCTCGCGAAAAACCTGCTGGCCAACCTTCATTTAAAATCTGGCCTTTTAATGTTTACCTACTTCATTAAGCACTGAGCACTTCATTAAACAAGTCACGAGGCCTTTCTCTTAGTGTGTTCTATTGAATTCGGCATTAATTTCATTAACCAAAAAGCACTTACTTTTATGAAATTCTCAACTATTGCCTTTGTTTACATTGCTTACTGAAATAAACGTATGGGAATAAGAGGCTAATCAACTGGAAAAATTAGACTTTGTTGTAGGAAATGCATTACTGCTCAGTGTTTATGCTGAAAAGTGGCCAACGACGACCAAACGTGATTCATCTTCAGACATTTATGCTAGCACAAGGCACATGTGCAAAGCGCTTTTATAAATTGTGCAAGACGTATCCTCCACATACAGAGCTGCTATGGCTCAACCCCTAGGATCACTGTATTTGGAAAGTGGTCGGTTAGTGCTACCGCTGCAACAGCCTGTCTATTCAGTAACTTACTGTATGTCTGACATTCATTTCCAAACTGTCTGCTCAGCCACGGAGTTTAAACATCACCACGAGAACCACACAAGCAAGCGCCATTCTGTAACGAACCTGTTTTGTGATTTCGTCCACTTCTTTCTGGACAAGCTGCAAAGGTCCTTTTCTTTTTGGTGGCATTTATACGCTGTTTTATAGAGCATAATCCATGTGCAGATCTCTTAGCTAGCTAGCTGACGCTACATTTCCATTGGTCGCTAGGCAACCGGGTTCTTCCTCAGGCTTGGGCTTGACTGGATTTAATTAATCGTCCTCTTTCCTAGATATTCTGTATTTATTATTTGTATAAAATATTACAAAATATGTGTTGTGTATGTGGTTTATATATATCTATAATGTAGTTCATTTTACATCAATCTAGAGACTTTCTTCCCGGATTTATTGGTGCTTAGCATTAAGTTACCGCCACCTACTGGACTGGAGGATGGAGCTATAGAAACATTTTGCTGCCTCTTTTAAGTGGTTAATTAAATGACAAACGCTACATTTTTCATGATGCCTCCCCAAAGAAGATTTTCTAATGTTGCTGTCATAGATATGAAACAAACTGTTTTATATCTATGGTTGCTGTTGCCTCATATTGACTGTGTTGCATCTAACATACTTATTCTTTCAGGTGTTACTGTTACAGACTCTAGAGGGGGAAAGGCTGATGGGTGGTCTAAACAGGTGGAGGTTTAGAAAACTCAAATCAAGTGTTAGAACTAAAACCAGAATATTCTTATCCTGCTCGCTGACTGCTTATTGCACATTGCAGCTCTACAGCGCCACATCTGGCCAGCACACAGTATTGTGCAGTATTATGCACCAGTGCATATGTGCATATTGTGCAAGTGTCTTCCTAATGACCTACAGAGGGCGTAGTTTGCATGTTGTGAAACATGCTGCCTTCAGGTTTTCCTCGTTAGCTTCATCTTTACAATTTCTTTCAAATTCAAATTGGGATTTCAAAACACATTTTCAGCGCTGCTATACACAAAAAGGATAAAAGTCGATTACATTCCTTCTAAAAGTCACTTGTCAGTAAATCGCCTTGCTATCTTGCCCCGAACTACGAAATTACGACGTTTCGGATGGTTATGAAGGCGGCAAATACTACTTCTCTCCATGCGCCTCCAGTGTTATGTCATTTACCTGTCATGGCTGCCCCCATAGGGTTAAGGAGAGCTTCGGTCGGTTGGATCTGATCGGCAACTCCTCGGCGATGCTTCACCCCTCCGGAAAAGGAGAGACAAGCCTGAGAGATGTTTCTGCTCAGGTAAACCATGGTGTTACGACAGTTTGAGCTGCTCTCTCAGCATGAAAAGTATAATTAAAGTGAGGTATGACTCTGTCTGCTTGGATGTGTAGCATACTAAATGTGATTTAAAGTAGCCTACATTTAGTTTAGATTAGTTTATTCTATCAAATCAGCTGAAACTGTGAGGCTATGTAACGAGTGAGGACCCACAACAGTGATTTCTCGACAAGTCATTGTAGTGTGAGGGGACTCCAGGGACTCCTGATCCCCTGTTCCAAACTCCGTTCACAAATTCTGTCCCTTTTTTAAATTGACCTTACTTTATCAGTGAATGTACATACTTGGTGAGACACCATTATCTTGGACGAATAGTTAGGATCTGCTTTTAACGTCGGCATAAATACAATATACACAGTCATATACATTTCAAGATCATTTAAACCTTTCAGTGGAGTCTACAACAAAATGATCACATCATTCACTAAAAGTTACTGCTGTCATATAAAACGTATCGCTTTTATACATTATTTGACTTACTGAGTAATTAGTTTCCCCAATTATTTCATCTTTGTTCAATTATGCACTTATTCATCCATATACCATGGCTTCATGAAAATAATCAGAGAAGACCACAAGGAGGTACATATGATTACTTATCACACCCATTCATTCATTTGTCTCCTGGAGCTCCACCAAATACCCACCACATATGTTAATTGTTAAAACAGTGATCTGTATTGATTGACTTATTTCCCCTTTCAAGGCATCATTTCCACCTTGACGACCAACACGGTGGGTCCCCTTGTCATGGCCAAGTATTTTGCCCCCCTCCTTCAGAAGGGTGGAGGAGGTTTCGGTCAACAGCCTGCAGAGAAAGCCAAGCAGCACAGCGGCATCATCGTCAACATCACTGCCAAAGTGGGATCCATTGGCGACAACGGTAGGTATTGTGTTGCTGGTGGTTCAGAAACACAAATATCTGTAAACACACCATGCAGATTACACCACTGCAAGCTGAGGGAAAATGGGTACATCAAAAAAATAATTCTAACCCTTAATTACAAAATAAGTATGTCCCTTCCAACATCTTTGGTAATGTATGCATGCTAATGAAGTATGGTATGATTCATTAGTGTTCCTTTATATTTTCCGCTCTCCACCACCGCCCCCTCCTCTCAGGTCTTGGTGGTTGGTACAGCTACAGAATGTCTAAAGCAGCTCTCAACATGGCTACCAGGAATCTGTCTATAGAGCTGGGCCGCAGTCGACCCAAGGTAGGTTTGAGTGTTACCATAAGATACCGTAAACAAATGAGACAATTGGTAGCCTCTATCTCTCCTCCAAGAACAGCAGAGAAAATGTTGCGGGAAATGGATGGATGATGCCCAAACACATGCATATAAACCCATGGCCATTATTTTACAGAGAGTTGATGAACTTTTTCTGATTTTTCCAGGTGGTGTGTGTGTCCTTACATCCAGGAACAGTCAACACAGACCTCTCCCGGCCATATCACAGGAATGTACCAAAAGACAAGTTGTTCGGTCCCGATCACTCTGTGAACTGTTTGATGAGCATCATAGACACACTGAATATCGAAAAGACTGGCAAGGCGTACAGCTGGGACGGGACTGAACTTCCTTGGTAGAGTCAATACATGGACAAAGAGAGATTAATTTACTCACCTCTATTCTAGATGCTAAATCTCTCAGCAGGACTTTACACTGAAAAGTGTAAGCTACTGCCGTACAGGAGGTTCCTGGTGGAGTCACAGTCTAAACAGTCAGAGACAAACATCTTTCACTACCTCACAACCAGCCAAAGTGCTTGAATCACCTCTAACACTTGTGTTGTTAATAATGCTATCACATAAAGGCCTTATGTGAGATTTCATGCAATTGTAACAATACTAAGGATTTCATGTAGCACATTGAGGGCTCATTTTGGTGGTAGAAATACTACTGCTAATAATAATATACTAATTTCTGCAGTTTTCTGCAGTATCAATTAATATCACCAAGTGGTTTATGTTAAAGGAATAGTTTGACATTTTGGGAGATAACGCTTACTCACTTTCTCGCCGAGAGTTAGATGAGAAGATCGATACCGCTCTCATATTTGTTCGTTCAATATGAAGCTAGAACCAGGAGACAGTTAGCTCTGGCCCTGGCTCTAACCAAAGGTAAAACAAAATCTACCTACCAGCCTACAAGCACCTCTGAACCTCACAAATGAACACGTTATATCTCGTTGGATTAATCTGTACAAAAACACAAGTGTAAAAATGACTAATTGTGGTTTTACAGGAATTATGTGCTGGACTATTTCTTGGCCGAGCCCAGTGACTTCACTTTCACTTCATTTTCACTCTTTGGTTTTTGTACAGCAAGCTGTTTCCCAGTTTCCAGCCTTTGTGCTAAGCTAAGCTAACCATCTCCTGGCTGTAGCTTCTTAACGGACAGATATGAGCATGGTACTGATCTTCTGATCTCTCAGACAGAAAGTAAATAAAAGCTGCTAAATTTCCCAAAATTTCTAACTATTCCTTAAAGTGTGATGTCTAAAAACAATTTCAGATGTTCCTTGTTGTGTTTCATACGTTATTGTTGAATAAAATCTGTTTTTGTCATGACATTCATTCGTTCTCATTGCCCAAGACTAAACAGGGTTATATAACATACATAACTTGAACATAAACATTTCTGTTTACGCAGCATCTGTGTGGGTTAGAGGTACAGTGCAGTGATGTGCCCAACCTGTTTCATCAGTTACAGTGGGTCTTTAATGTTTCCCAAATGGTTTTCACCTGGTCTTGATACTGTTTTTCCCTTGGTATAAAAGGGGGTATTGCATTTACACCATGAAAGTTTTTTTTTAGTGTGTCACATCCTCATTGCAGCATTGCATTTTTAACATTTTCAGGCTGTCATGCAGAGCCATTTCACTAATGTTGGAAATAGGCCCTTTTATTTAACAAAATAAAGGAAAATGACTTACATTTAATTTCTGAAACTGTAAAAAAAATCTTTCTTGTAAACAGGTGCTTTCAGAAGCAAACCTGCTGCACCGTATGTACGTGAATGTGTTTATGTTTGTGCAGGCCTTGTTTACAGAAGAAGAGGAGAGAAGAGACCTTAACGCACAGTGGGCTATGACTAATTGGCTGGGTAATGACTGAACTCAATCCTGTTATGGGATTTTTATACGTTGACCTGATTCTTACCAAGTCTAGGTTACCAGCTTGATTTATCAGACTATATTAGACAGCCATATAATATTCCTAATTTCATAAAGCAGATTGAATTTTACTCAGAAGCCAGCCCGCTTGTCAAATTATAGTTAAAAAATCCTCACATTTCTTTCAATTACTCAGTGAGCAGAAATGGCTCTTGGTACAACACAGTTAATTACTTTTAACCAGAAGATGGCAGCATTTCAATACTCCATTACTGTATTTACAATCTTCACATTCATAGCTTTCTCTTAAGTGAGTTAGTGACATTATGGAAATGATGGCATTTGTTTATTTATTGAAGTATGATGGTTTTCATTGGTATATTTCCAGTAATTGATGGTGTGATATAGTGCTAATAGTGATATCATAACATACAATAATATTTCCTCAGTGATTGAGATTCTATCTGCATTGCTCCACTTATGAATTTAAATTTTAATGGGAGGATGTTACATTAAACATTATGGTGCGTTTATACTCTTTATGTTACTTCTTAATCTTAATGGTATTTCTTATGGTATTACTTCACTATCCAATCAACTGCAATTGTGTCTGTGACTTCATCTATAGCTTAACCTATAGTATCTATAGCTTAGATACTTATTCAGCCTCTGAAAACTGAGATTTAAATCAGGAATGAATTGCAAAGAAAGAAAGAAAAAAATGTCTTGTCTTGTTAATGGTTCTAGTGATTGTTTTCCTTTATCAAGCTGAGATTGTTGTTGTTTGACCTTTGTATCTTGACTGAACTGTGCTTACTATCCAATGCTCTGTTAGATATCAGGTCTCTTTTAAAAAACATAATCTCGGGTCTCTTTTAAAATAAATCTTAATGTGACTGTTAAATAAAGGACTATTTCTTTGCTTTCCTTTAACGTCTAATTGATGTCTGAAGGGAGACCTGTTCACGGACATCCCAAATTATACACAAATCAGATGCAACAATTTAAAATGCTCTACAGGATAACAAAAGATTTGTTATTAGAAGCTTAGAAATTTCTTTCAGGGATTTCTATTGACATTTCTATAATTGGCTGTGCTTTTCCATCCAGCTACAGGGTTACTACAGTTCATTTTCGTGACTGACATATTGACTCGCAGCATTGTGTTGCGCGCACATAATGCGTGGAGAGGACTGCGGGAATGAGGATGACAGCGAACAGCGACTTTTATAAATAAAGCGCCCACAGCTGCACGGACTGGTAGCCCACTGTGTGTGTCTGTTAGACTTTGTTTAATATTCCAGCGGGGAGCAACCGCGGTTCATTGTTGTACTGTAGGCGACACAGGACGAGCCCCGTCTTGCATTTCTTTGTGTTCAAGTATAGAATTACAGAACAATTTTACTGCATAGAGGAGAGAAAACCGGTCGGAGGAGGTGAACGGGTTCGGGCCGCGACTGGAGGAGCTGGTGTGACGTAGGCGTCCGCCAACACATACACACACCGGCTGCTGCTGCGCCTGCCAGAATCTCAATGTGGGGAAATGACCGCGAGTGACCTCAAAGGAAACACTGTATTTTAGAGACTGCTCGCATTTCAATTTTATATTACATTAAAGGAACATTTTACGGCAAATTTTAGCGTGATATTTTAGGGTAAAATACGTTACGTTACGAAAAAGGATAAGGACTAGCGTTCGCTGCTCGCGCGACTGTCTCACTAGCTTGCAAGCAACGGGGCTAACATTAGCTAGCTAAGCTAAAGTAGCCCGCAGTGACACTACTCATTGCTAGCGGCCGGGCTTTTACATTTTTTTTCTCCTGCAGATGCTAAGCTAAGCTAGGCTAGGCTAGGCTAGCTGCTGCCATGGATAAAGCCAAGTCAATGATGGACAAGAAAGGAGCGTCGGGAGCCTTTCATGTCAACAACGGACAGAGCCAGAGGGGATTTAACGGCCCCGTCGCTGTGGCCGCTAACGGCAGCTGTTGCAGCAGCAATGCATTCGGCTCGAGCACCGGACCCAACAGCAGCAGCACGTTTGAGAGCATGCATCATCTGCACCGCGGGGACGATGCAGATTGCAACGGGTCCCCGGCCAAGAGGTGCAGGCTACGGAGGAGGACAGAGTCGGTGAGACGGAGCAGACCCCGTAAGTGCCAACCTACTACTATCGTTAAATTGTGCACATTGTCTGACATGATTTTTCCGATAGTGGAAGCGGTGGTCTGTTGTTTGTGTGACACGTAAATCGGGTAACTGCAACCTCCACTGTGCAATACCAATCAGCCGGGGTTTGCACAACCGGTATGGTTGTGTGTTGCAATGAGAGACTAACAACCTCTGACACCCCGCGTGCATTCTTCTTTCTCTGTCTGTCTTTTTATTAACTAATATTATAGTTTTGTGGTTAATGTGTGTTTCAGATCACAATCTTGTCCCTTCAGGTCTCCTCCTTCTGATCAGATTAGGTGGTTACTGTCTGACAGATCTGCCCAATCTACAAGCCTGCCGTAGTCAGGGAGACCCCCTCTTGTTTGTATGAACCCTCAGGATGCATTTGGTGCGCTGTGATTGGTCGGTTCCCGGTGGTGAAAAAGCTCCTGATAAGTGGGCTTGGCTTGCCTCAGCCAATCAACACCCGACTCTTGTCTTCAGTAGGGTGAATGGGCCGGGACCCCGCCCCCTTATTTAGCGAGTAGTTCGGATGATGTGAGTGAAGATCATCCAGGAAAACTTTGCAGTTTTTGCGCAGAATGTAGAAAAGTGTCGTTTTCTTCGCTGTGTGAAGTCTCTTTAAATATCAAATACTGACTGAGGCCTCCTAAACGTTCCTCCTACAAGCTTGTTTAATATCGATTTTTTTTATGCACCTGTGAGCTGATATTTTGCCTCACTATGAAGCTTATAAGTGAAAAGAAACCTGGTAAGTGTGAGTTGGTTTGTGTCTCAATGTATTTAGAAGGCCTAGGTATTAAAACATAGAACTGATTGAAATCTCTTTACTCTTGTTTTTCTTAGTAAGTAAGGTTAAGTCTCACTTTATACCTTTGTGTTAGCCTATGAAAACAAATCATTCAAGTCTCTCAATTTTCCTAAATTTATTATCTTCAAAGATTAATGTTTCAGTCAGACTGGTTGATGAGAATGTTGCACATTTGAAACATGATTAAAAAGTGCTAAAAATGCTGTTTAAAGCCATGCTTTTTCAGGCAGCTGCGTGGCAGGGAATATGGAGCTGCGAGGAGGTTTACCCTCCTCGCAGCTCCTTTACAGGGCTGTTCAGTCAAAGCCCCAGGGTTTGTTGTGTTTGCCTGTAGCTGTCATGGTAAAACTTGCTATCATTCTTAGAAATGTTTGCAGCGAGACCAGCTGCAAGTTTAGGGGCCTTGTTGCTAAGTCATCTAGTCAGCATTCCTTACATCTATCAACAATTGTGTTAGGGAGAGACAGAGAGAGATAGGAGAGAGAGATTGGAGAGACAGACAGAGTGATGGGAGAGACAGAGAGAGAAAGGGCGGGGACATCATTTTTGGTTTCTGCTTTCAAGGACATTTTCTCACCTGTGAGAAGCCAGTAGTTCAATATTGTTTTTTTCTATTGTCTCGCCATGTTATCTTGTAATGACAGAAATCTCATATTGAGATATTATGGCTAATAATGTAAAAATTAATAACACGTTAAGTTTCAACCTAAATCTGTCACAGTGTGAGACTTAATATACATGAGAGTAGACATATTTTTGAAAACTATAAGATTTTATTCAGCAAAACATAATTTCACACAATGGGACAAGCGTATTTACTGTGTGAATATGGATGCACAAGTAAATATAGTAACATCAGTTTTGTGATACTGTTGTGAGATTTACTGCTATATCAATTATTAATCAGAAGCACTTTACGGTTTTGGGGTGCAGTTGTTCATTTATTATATGACTCCAACTACAAGGTTTTGTGAGTATTTATTGCGTTTTAAAGGAGTCTCCTCTTTAGGCTACATCCTTTCTAATTTGGCTAAGTGTTTGTTTACCACCAGCATACACTTTGGGTCCGACAGGTTATACCTGTGAAAGACCAGTTAACCACAGCTTTTGCTTGCTGTTCTGCTCTGCTTTAACGGATGGTGACTTTAGTAAATAAGGTGACTATCACGTAAATTCTCTGTTCCAATAATGTAGTGCTGTAGATAATTTCACAGATGCTCTTGTTCAAGCACCATACAGTACCATTTCCGTTCTTGTTCCCTTGATTGATGGATCCATAGAACTCAGCCTGTAAACATTTGCAACCTTTTTAATATTACAGAACAACATTAAAATCTGTAGTTTTCAGTGGAAATACATTCAGTGCTAATTTAAGCACTGGTGGGTATCTTCTTTAACTGGAATATGAAAGATGAGTAGTTTTGCTTTGAGTGGTTTATTCTTTGGAAAAAAAGTGCCAACACAAAAAGATAAAACAGATTCACCATGTGCTAAAATGTACAAGTACTTCTTTTGGTGGTAAAGACATGTTGAGTCTATTAGACACACCACGGTAGATATACAGTATGTACTCTGGATTCTGTATCTGTAAGTGAAAGGAGATATTTCATTTGTAAGGTGCACTGAAGTGATGAAAAGCTAACTAAACCAGTCAGAAAACAGGAAAATCATCATGAGAAATCTCCACCGTACACATTTCTTTCATGTAGCATTATATGGTCTATACTGGTGTGATTATGGATTACCAAATGACTAGGAAGTGTAATGTTGCAATTAACAGACAGCTGATAACGCATTGATTATTTGCTGTGGTTTGCTGTAATGCTTAGTGGCCTGAGACATACAGGCCCTACACCAGAATTGGCCCAGATTATGTAATTAAGGGGACATCTCATCAGTAAACTTTGAAATGTCCGGTCAGAGCTCCTCTGCTTTATGGCCGAGTTATCCTTGGATGGAGGCCAGCCGTTCTGATAAACCCGGATAACCCTCTAAGCTTTTCCCCTCCGAGGGCCGACCCTGGAATGTATTCCCCTCGGGGATGTGATTTTTCACTTTTGTCCTCAGATTTTTTTCTACTCAGGGTTTGAGGTGGTGTAGGATCCGGGTTACTTTTGGATAACACTGCCGGCAGTACCCCTTGTTTATACCAGAAGCAACTTGGCAGCAATGAGTATGTATGAGATCATTTGGGGAAATGTGCAGTGTTTCAACACAGAGCAAAAGCCATGAAAATAGGAAGAATGAAGACAGTAAATGTGCAAACTGTTGCTCAAGTGTGCTTTATTTCATGCTTAATGCACAGGATATATTGTACTTTTTTTTTTGTGTGCATTTCTTTAAACCTTAGTATCATACCTTAATACCCCTGTTTAACCGAAACTAGTTTGTGGACATTTTGGCACATACTGTTAAAATCATATGTGGTCTTAGGGGTGTGGTCAGTAGTGGGCACAATAGGTGGGTGGGCAATCAAGTTGAGCTTGGCAGCCCAGCACCGGGAAGTCATTACAACGATAACAGTGGAAGAAAATAGAGGAAACTTTCTCTTTTACCCCACCAACTTCATATACAGTAATATGCCTGTTTTTTGTGTCCTGAACAGGTGTTGTGTAGACTGCGTCCATGTCCATGTCCATGTGTCAGTGAGACACATGGCTTTCAAGGAAGCGTGTTGCACTGTCACATCTGCTGTGTGGGGTCACCCTTAAATAAAAACAGAAAGCTCAGCAGTATTAGTAGGCTATATTATTATCAGTATACAGTATTTAGAGGAATTGCAGTAACTGAGCTGCTCCCAACAAAACAAATTTGATAGACGCACACAGAAACACCATTAGAAGGAGCACAATTCGGATGTTATCGTAGTGCAACAGCGCTGTTTTACATACAGTATTACCAGTATCAGCAGCACTAATATGTTTTATTTGCAAGGCCAACAGTTGTTTTTGACTGAGCTTCTCAAAAAATCAGAATGTGCAGAATAGTCAGATTTATGCATAGCCTGCAATGTTTGGTCTCAGTTTTTGAGAAATTTTGACTTCAACTATATTGTGTGACTCAGTGTTTTGACTGAAATTCACATTTTGTCACAGATAACCGGGTGTTGTGAGGTAGGAAGACAGGGAAAAAGAAATACTTTACTGGAATCTCAATAGGGAGAGATTTCATAGCAAGTGTTGAGACTAGGCTTTGGCTGCCGATACAAGGTGTTTTTTGTGGGGTGGGGCTGGAGGGGTAAGTTTGATTGGCAGTGCTCCTAGAAAATGAAAACGGGGTTTCCTATCCAGTTTAGCTATTGAGAATCAATGAAAACTCATAGAATTTAAAATCAGGACCTAAGTTGATGTTTCTTGGTTAAATCAAGTGGTGGCTTTTTTATTTTAAAGAGAAGAACCTTTAATTCAGGGCAATGGCAGACTCAGTTTCCAGCTGGTTTAGGTCAACAGTTACGGCCTGTGTGTGTGTGTGTGTGTGTGTGTGTGTGTGTGTGTGTGTGTGTGTGTGTGTGTGTGTGTGTGTTAATAACTCCCATAAAAAGATACAGGTTTGTCCAAAAGGTCTGTCACAGGTTGAGTCAATGTTCTACCACTGTGTGTTGCAGATGGATCGTTAACATGCCGTGCTAACAAGTTTCAGTAAGGGTGTAGGTGATTTGGGAAGGGTGTGTGTGTGTGTGTGTCAGAGATCATGTAAATCAAGATGAGGGGAATTGTTCGATCTATGGCACACCCGAAAACCAACCGAAACTCCTCCTTCTATCTGAAACTGTGCACTTTAGCATTTTTACTAAGGTACAGTTAGTATTACTGCCCTGCCTGTGTGGATTTGTAGACTGAGATTCATTCAGATAAAGTGTTCATTATCAGTAGTAGGTAAACCAAGTAGCAGTTGTAGCTGCAGTCCCAATGCTAGTAGTAGGTATCAATGTATTTGATACAGCAGTCGTATTGTACTTGTAGTCGATGTATTTGTACCAAGAGTATGACTTAGAATAGGTCAATGGAGCGGTAGTATAGGGCTGCAACTGATAATTGTTTTTGTTATCAATTAATGTGCTTATTATTTTTTTATGAATTGTTTGGTGTATAAAATATTTGAAAACTGTGAAAAATGTCCATCACAAGTTCCCAAAGCCCACGCTGACATCTTAAAATTCCTTGTTTTTTCCGACCAACAGTCCAAAACAATAAGATATTTTGTTTAAAGCTGAACATAATTAGCAATTAATCCATTAGGCGACAGTGGCAGATTAATTTTCTGTCAATTTTCAATAATCAATTGATCATTTGAGTCATTTTTAGGCAAAAATGTTAAAAATTCTCTGGTTCCAGCATCTCAAATGTGAGGAGTTGCTGCTTTTCTCTATTTCATATAATTGTAAATTGATTATCTTTGGAGTGAAATCACCTTGGGCTTTAGGGAATTGTGATGGCCATTTTTTAAAAACTATTTTCTGATATCTTATAGAACAAATGATTTATGGATTAGTTGTGAAAATAATGGGCAGATTAATCGTTAGTTGCAGCCCTAATTTAGTTTGCTATCACATAAGACAAAGAACAGCAGCCAATACTTACAATGGGGAACAAGGAAATAAAGGCATTCCTGCTTGAAAAATCAGTTTAATGATTAATAGAAATAGTTGCTGATTAATTTACTGTTAACTGACTAATTGATTAATTGACTAATCGTATCAGGTCTACTGTAGTAACTATAGTACTTAAAGATGTAGTAATAAAAGCAGTAGCAGTGGAGGTAGTGATAGCTATAGTACTGTGAGTAGTAGTTGTAGCATTGTCATAATAATCAGAATCATATATGTTAGTTAAGTAAAAGGGATGCACAGAGAAGTTGGTGGACAATAATAGTGAAACACTGAATCGTTGATAAGAATAACAGAGGAGACAACAGATAACAGAGACAAAACCTCCTGTAATGTTGTGCTTTGTAATGAGTGTATGTTATTGTATCCACTGTATACACAGTGTTCAACTGCCCGCTGCTGTATTCTCTTGTCTTATCACACAAGTGTGCTGTGCAAGTGTTGTTCTTGTCCTGTGCTCTCTGTGCAACACACACACACACACACACACCAAGTCTCTGTGAAACCTGAGATTAGAGGTTAAGCAATAGGAAATTTAATAGAAATGGTTGCTGCCGATAATCCCTGAGGTCATGTTGGAAATCTGAACAGTAAGCATGAAGTAAAAAAATATATTTATGAGGACTTCTAGACTTTGTAAAGACTGTACACACACATACACTGTACCTACCACGTGGTGCAAGGTAGAGGTCTGTTAGGCCACAGACCTTTCACCTACATCACAAATCACAATCCCCTGCTCCTTGTCACACTGACCTTTGGCTGGACACAGTGTTCGTGTGTGCATGACATGTGTGTGCTTTTTAAATAGAAATCCTGGATAAGTGGGCACCTGTGAGGACTATAGGACACAACACAGGAAAAGGGGGAAATTTGATTTTGAATGCTAACACGAGAGAAACCTCCACACAGCAGTCTACCTCTTTGCCTTGCAATAAGTGGAGTTTACACTCGTTTGTTATCTGAAACCACAAGCATTGTGTTATTGATGCTATAAGGAAATGTTAAAGCTGTAAATGAAAATTTGATGAGTCCTTGTGGGTGGAGAAACAGACACACTGAGGCTAAAACAATCACTCATTAATCAGGAAATCCATTTTTCAAGAGGTGGAAACTTTGGCACAGCACCACAAATGACCTGTCTTGACTCAGGTTGACGTATTTTACAGTGGATGTTGGTCTGCTTTAGGTCAAACATAAATAACTAAAATAACACCAAAGCACTGACAGACAGCAAAATTTTTGGTCCTATTCTTGCTAAGAGGTGGCAAACCATTTTATTATTATTTTTTTCACTTTTTCTTGTTGTCCAGCCAAATCTAACAAAGGAGCTCTTCTTCTTGCTGTTGTGAGGTTGCTATCTTGTTTTCTAGTGTGCGTGCAGACACCTGTTTGTAGTATGTGTGTGCACGACTGTCAGTGTCTATGTTGAGGTATGAACAAACCTTAATTCTGTACTTTACCGAAAATCATCACATAGACACACGTGACTTTTTGATGGCCATTTTTAGGGCTCTTTAGCAAAAGCGTTCATCCTCAAGGCTTTAAAAGTTAGTTACTCAGTAAGGGTTGGGGCAAAGGTTAAAAGTTGTGTATGTAGGTAGAAAACTACAGTCTTCAAGAAACAAAAGGTCAATGTGTTTGTCTTCTGTCATATTTATTTTCAATGTGGTAGCAGTGATTTATTGGAAAATTTTGAATTTTTAGTCCATAATTGGTGTAAGGGGAAAGTGTGTGATAAAGTATATTTATCCTCCTCCCCCACTGAATAGATACTAATAGTCTTCCTTATTAGTATTGGTTTCGGTGTAGAGTTTTAGAGTCGCGTGGCCTAAATACAATTTGAGGACTTTCCATTGTGACAACATTAGGCAGGAAAGGAAACACAGAAAACATGCAGTTTCTTGGCACATACGTGTATAAAGGGTTCAATTTAAGGTCACAGCATTAGCAGCATCACAAAATACTATCTCCTAGCAACTCAAAAAATCAGTATATGTATTTGTTTATGTATTTCAGACAACAAGCCATGATTTGTGGTACTGAAGTCAAAGTAGAGAAAGTTAGATATTTCGTTTATCATGTCATGTGCTGGTTACGAGTGTGTGTTTTTGGCTCAGGCTGTGGAGGAAAATGTGATTGTCACTTGAGGCAGACACCGTCATCATGTACCTTGGCTGGCCTCTAACAGTGTTGCTTTTGTGTGCACTGATATCTTTCATCATATCAGAGAGGGAAATCATATTTCTGTTTCCAGCGTTTCACAATTCTGCCTCAGCTTTGGTGTTCTTACTTCTTATGGCTTCAATGGTGACCTCATTTAAGACTTCTGTTGTGTATTACGCAAGTCCCCCCTCATTTACTTTTTCATTGATCCTAAAGAAATCTATGTTAGAAAGAAAAACAATTCAGAGAAGTGTATTTTCTAGAGCGGGCACTGCAAAATCTATGCTTCTCAGGTCATGTTTACAGACTGTAGAACAGGACAGTAGAAAAAAGTCAACCAAACAATAAAGGAGGTGATAGGTGACTCCTGCTCAAAGTAACCAAACACCAACTACTTAATGGTAATAGTTGTAGCATCAGCAGGTAACAGTAGCAACAGCATTGGTCGTGCTAGCAGTCATACAGCCAGTTTCAGTTACTGAGTCCTAGGTTTCAATGACAAGTGCACAAAATACCATGCACACCTGAACATATAATGCAGTTCAAAACAGCATCACCACAGACTATGACACAAGTTAAACAAAAATCCAGCATTATGAGGTGCTATTTCTGGCAGGGATAATGTATTAGATTTTATTATGTTGTCAGGTAATTTACAATGTAAACCTTCAAGAAAAGAACAGCAAAATTGGTGTCATTTTTAACTGACTGCAGCCCAATGTTGTTGTCTAGGACTAGTTTAATAGACAAGATGCTGTCACCCATTCACAGTTCTAAATCACTGCAAACAGTATCATATCACTTATGATTCACAGTAAACACTAGATTGAGGGTTGTTCAAGTTCAGTCAAGCACTGAAGGTTGTAACTTGCTGCTCTTACAGTATATTCCACCACTGTCTATCCTAATGACTGTTCGTAAAATGGACAGATTTTTAATGCTAACCTTACTCCATTTGGAGAGCAGAGACAGTTAAGTACACATATGCTTACATTGCTAACACTACGAGAATCTAACAAAAGCATAAAATACATGTTGACACGTGGGTCACTGTGAATGACCTGAAATCCCAAACTCAAATTTGGTCATTCTAATCTGAAAGTGGACTTTGTGCCAAACAGAATCATTCTGTTCCCTTCAACAGTCTGTTGTGTAATAGTCACATCTCCTGATCATCAGGTCAGTGCAACACTGAAGGCACAGAGACGACCAGGATAGGTTAAGAAGTCACCAGTCATATGCAGCCTTTTAGGGCCCACAGCTCTGGTATGCTGGTAAATCCCAAAGTTAAGTGTTTAACCAGTCAGGAAGACTTATGCAAAAGAAATCTCCAAACATCTCAGAGGCTGTGTCCGAAATTATTCACTCATTTACTCCTCCCTACTCACTGTCTAAGGAGTTCAATGTAGAGGACTATATAATGAGCTCACGGCAAAATGAAAAAACGTTTTTGCACTACTTTCTCTCATCTCGTCCGTCTGATATTTTTCATCCAGCGCAATGCATGATGGTATATAGGGCTTGGTTAGTGACCATCGGTTGTACACTACTTTTCATGATGCATTGTGGGATACTTTGAGTCACTATATAGGGCATTATAATTCTCAGTGTACATTCGGACAGCACTACAAAATGGCGAACTCACTATATAGTGGACTATGTAGTGAGTATTGTTTTATCTGTTTTTAATTGATTAGTCAATCAGCAGAAAATGAATCTATTTTGATAATCATTGAATCGTTTTTTATGCACAAATGCCAAAATTCCCCCTAGTTCCAGCTTCTTGCTTGTGAGGATTTGTTGCTTTTCTTTGTCTTATGTGACAATAAACTTAATATTTTTATTTGTTTTGGGCTGTCGATCGGATAAAATAAGACATTAGAAGATGTCACCTTGGGCTTTAGAAAACTGTAATGGGCATTTTTCACAATTTTTTTGACATATAAACAATTAAACGATTAATCAGGAAAATAATCAGCAGATTAATTGATTATGAAAATAATCATTGGTTGAAGCCCTAAACATACCTGCAGAGGTAGCTGGAAGAGAAACTTAACTGTTTAAAACATAGCTGAGCCCATTTTGACTCCTATTTTTCCACAATTTTTACACACTGTTCAATTTTTACCAGAATTTTTTCTAGTTGCTTCACTGTAGAGATACCTCTAGCTTTCTCCCCTGAGTTTGGATGTCCAGTACTGTCCTAACAGACCATCGAACATCGAAACACACCGATGGACATGTTTGAACATGTAAATGTTCATTATGTAATGCAATATATCTAATGTTTCTGTATAGGGCTGGAGGAAAAAACAAACTTATTGAATTACCAACATTGTGAATCTCTTACTGACTTGACATTTATTACCACGTATTAAACTGTCATTTAGAGATTATAACAGGCATCTAACCAGACATTCAATAAGCCAAAGTCCAGTCCAAAGGTCCAGAATCTTGAACTGCTTACTCTGTAATTATTACAGACAAGCCAGCACAAGAAAGAAAATCTCATACTCTGATGTATCAAGTCAATACTCATCATTACATTTATCATTATCATGATTTATTTATCGTCATATTGTCCAACTCGTAATAAAGTAATCAGTCGAGGTGTTAAAGAAACATGCTTCAGGTGTTTTTGTGATTTTGTAGGTTTTTCTGTATGTATGATTAAGGTTGTTTAAATGTGAAGTACTGTGGTTTGCAGTGTCTTGGTGGCCCAATGGGCTGGCCCATCGTCACGCACTAAACAATTGGATTCAACACATTCTTTTGTTGAACGCTGCTGCTTTCCCCAACAACATCATATGTATTAGTGAACACGTGTTTTCTTAAACAGTTGCACAGGGTTTTCATTGTTCCAAACTGTAGACAAAATGTCGTTCCTTGACGTTCTTTTCTCACCCCTGTATTGTGCAACGAACATAGAGGCCCTCTCTGATTTGACCCTCAGTAGCCTCATTGTCTCATCATGATTGTTAAAGAGCACACCATCTTCAAACATTTGCTTCACTGAGTGTTAAACCAGATTTTTGGTATTTGCTGAACAGCCAATGCAAATAGAAGGGACTCAATGCAGGTGGTTTCTAAAAATAGCAACATATGCACTGATGCCATTTTATTCTCTAAGATTTTATTGTTAAATAGTTTTGTGTCTTTTAACATTTTGCAACCAAGTGTTATCACTTTGACTTGTGATCTCTTGGATGCGGTGTGTTTTTGTTGATCCACAAATCAACCACATCAAATCCAGGCTTTTATAAAAAATCAAGACGACCCCACTGTTTCTCTACATTATCACATTTTTCCATTTTTCAATGCAAACAAAATTACAGATTATCATACAATGCCTAGTTCACTGTCCCCATCCTAAAATTACAGCATTTATTTAGTTTTTATTATATTCTGGCAAATCAAATAGCTCAGTGATTTTCTTTATCAATTCATTCAGTTTCAGTTCCATTTATTAAAATTTGACAAGGCAGGGTACAGCAGTATAAAAACACAGTTTTTACACATTGAATCCTGAAATGTGTCAAACATAACAGCGATCAACATCATATGCAAAAGCATGCAATTAAGAGCATAAACCCTAAAATAAATAGGTCATTTATAAAACAATTTAATCTGCAGGTTTTATTATCGATTAATTGTTTAATGTACAAAATGTCAAAACATTTTGAAAAAAATGCTCGTCACTATTTCTTAGAGGCCAAGATGACATCTTCAAATTGCTTGTTTTGTCCAAGCAAAACCCAAATATATTCATTTTACAGTGACGTAAAACAGCAAATCATCACAATGGAAAAGCGGGAACTAATGAGTATTTGTCCTTTTTGCTTGAAAAATTACTGAAACTATGAATCGATTATGGATAGTTGCAGATTAATTTTCTGTCAATCGATTAATCCTCTAATCGTTTCAGCTCTAATTATCACGCAAATAAAGCCTATTGAATTGAACTGAAGAACTAAGAAAGGCTGATGTACCTCTAAGTTAAATATAGTCGCTGCTTTGCGGTGCATTAAAAACGTCTTGCAGTATCAGTTCTCTTCCATCCATGCCAGTAAATCTTCCTGAATTGAATTAAATTGATCGAGAGACAAGAAGCAAGCAAAGAGACGGGAAGAGGAGCGGGAGAGAATGAGAAAGGAACGGGTAAAGAAAATAGGAAACTGAAGGTAATAAGTAGTGAAAAAGGAAGAAACCAAATGGGAGAGAGTGATGCAGTTGGTGTAGACAGAGAGAGAAAGATGGATAGTGTGTATGCGAACGTAATAGAAGCTGAGAGATGGAGAGGAAAAGCTAAGTGAAAGAGAAAATAGGAGGCTGAAGAGTGTGTGAGAGACGGAGAGAGAAGAGGAGGTGGGGGGGGGTCTGTTTCCATGGCGACCGTGGCTCTTGTTGAGCTGTGGTGGTGTTTTTTTTTTTTTTTTTTTTTTTCTAGCTGGTTGTGCTGGAAGATTTTTTTTTAGTGCTGAACTCAATGTTCTACCCAACTAACTACCCATACAAGACTGTTTCCTCTCTCCTCTACTGCTCTCTGTGCAGTAGTGTTATCTTTCACTCTAATACTGCTTTCATACATGTAGGATGCAGGTCAAATCCTGGGTTTTGCCATTTTGATCTGTATGATGTTTTGTTTTTAAATGTGAAGACGTTAATTCCAATTTTCCCGTTCTCCTCTCCAGCCTTCCCCTGGTTTGGTATGGACATCGGTGGCACCCTGGTCAAGTTGGTGTACTTTGAGCCAGTCGATATAACTGCAGAGGAAGAACAGGAGGAAGTGGAAAACCTCAAGTCCATCCGCCGCTACCTCACCTCAAACGTGGCCTATGGTATGTCTGCCCACACACACATGCACACACACACACAAGATCACACCTACATACTTGCATCTGTTAACTCATGTGTGTATCTAAGACAGGGGAAGTCAGGTCAAGTGCACTTGAATTTTGTTCTTGACCTATAGAAACCAGATCATTCACATCTAAAGTTCTGAAGCAGAACAGCGTCACCACAAAGAAATACATTTTTTTTAGCTCTTAAAAGTGCTCAGATGAACTTAAACCACAGCTTTTAGTATAGTGTGTTTGCAGTTCCTAAATCGACATGAGCACATCGGGCCATATTGTAAAAATCGTTTCTCGCCCTCACTCAGGTAAAACAGGCGTCCGTGACGTCCACCTGGAGCTGAGGAACCTGACCATGTGTGGCAGGACGGGGAACCTGCACTTCATCCGCTTCCCGACACAGGCCATGCCCCGTTTCATCCAGATGGGTCGCGACAAGAACTTCTCCAGCCTGCACACAACACTCTGCGCCACCGGGGGCGGGGCGTACAAGTTCGAGAATGACTTCCGAACGGTGAGTGTATGGCCAGAGAAAATGTCTGGTTAGTGTTAAGTCAAAAATGTCAAAATTAGAGTCTTTCTCACTCACGATATTAGTCGATCGAACTACTTTGAATAAATTGCAACAGGCATCTTTCACTGTTTTCCATTGACAAAATGATTAATCAAGAAAATAATCGCCAAATTAATCGATATTGAAAAATAATTGTTAGTAATTGTTGTAATAATTGTTCAGCTCCAGTTACTGATCATGTTAACTAGGCCGTGAAAACACTTCTGTCCCATTTGTTATAGAATTAAAGTTCTCACCAGTGATTTGAGCAGAAATGTCTGTCTGCCTCGAGGTCTTTGCAGTTCATTTAAGCTATCCGTACATTTCTGCATTTTTCTGGTGATTCTTAAATCCTTTGAACATCACTTGAAGTTAGTGCATTTGATATCCGTCTGTCTCAGTGTTTACCTGAGTTCATTGACCCTTTCTGCAGCACAGTAGGATCAATGAACTCTCCCAGGGCACTGCAGCATGAACTGATCTGAACCAAGACCTCATGCACACTTGAGTCTCTAAGTGCTTTGAAAATCATTTTAGCTTCATAAAACTGACAAATCGATGCTCCCAAGGAATGTGATAATCTTTTACTTTAAATCATCTTGAACAGTTAAAACCCCTTTGACAGTTAAAATCGTGTCCTCTCAATATTTGAACCCTCCTCCATTGGTGCCGCAGATGGCCGACCTGGAGCTGCTGAAGCTTGACGAGCTGGACTGCCTGATCCACGGCCTGCTGTACGTCGACCGGGTGGGCTTCAATGGACACCCAGAGTGCTACTACTTCCAGAACCCATCAGACACCCAGAGCTGCGTGAAGAAGCCCTGCACCCTGGACAACCCCTTCCCCATGCTGCTGGTCAACATCGGTTCCGGGGTCTCCATACTGGCTGTGTACTCTGAGAACAACTACAAACGGGTGACTGGGACCAGGTGAGGAGGAAAAAATGATCTGGTGATCATTTGTTTTAGTTAGTTTGGTATCATATTTAAACTCCAGATTTATTCAGATCAAGCCGTTATGAATCTTAAGTGAAACAAGTGTTTTTCCCCTCCCCCTGTGGAGAAAGGCGGACTATGTGTAAATGACTCGTACGACAGATTCGGACCACGCGTTAATCACTCATATGTGCCACTTAGAACAAATCTATTCGTATGAGTGGTTCTTGTATGAGGCTCAATGACAAAACAAGCTAAGTCTGGTGTGTTAATTAAGAATGTTAATGTGGGAAACAGGGCCTAGTGAAAAGGGAGGGAAGCAGTCTTATCACCGCAGGTATGTTTTGCATAAAGTTATCAATTATCAAAGTGAGTTCAAAACTCAAAAACAATAGAAAGACTAAACTAGTTTGTTCCACTAAAGTCCACCTTAAGCACTAAATTAATGAGGTTTGAACTTGTTTTGCAGGAATGAACCGCCAGATAGGCCAGAACCAGTTGTTTGAATTCCAGCCATTCTTTATCTACAGTCACCTTGTGTACCTTTAGTACTTATGTAAAAGTAGGACTAGATGGCGAATTGATTAGAAAGTCCCTCCCAGACACGATGACAGCATGTTGATGTGGGACAAAATACTGAGTTATCTTTTACATTTTATATTTTATTTAACAATTGAACTAGCCTCCTCATGAACTTTCACAACTTCACCCATTAAACTAGTCGAGTCACCCACAGTTCAGTCAGTCAGCCAGTGTGTGTGTGTTCATGTACGTAAGTACACATACATATACATAGTATACCACCGGTCATTTGTTACTTCCTCATTCTTTAAATGTGTGTAAGTGTGTCTCATTGAATGCTGCTCACCATGACACCAGTGGACACCAATGTGCTCCAGGAAGAGGAAAACATGAGCAAACCAAACTTAGATGTTGTTGGTGTGAGTAGTAAGGTCAAGTCAAGGGAGTTGGTGTGTCAGGTGTTAAGTGTGTGGGTGCGTGTGTGTGTTGTGTAAATGCCTTTCATCCTGTTTATTCCCTTTCCTTGTCTTGTGTTATCTCTTTAGTTATTTTTTACATAATTATTTAGCTCCAACCTCTCTGTATTTTTGCTTTGTCATCTAAAGCACATGCTAAGCTTATGTTGAATTGATGCTGGGCAAAGTAAGATAATTTTTATTATTTCAAAACAACTGTCCCATATTCATTTGTTGAATTCCATGCATTTCTTTTCCCTTATCCATCCACCCAGATGTATATTTTCTGGTGTATTTGCATCACATTTTACAGTTGAAGCCAACGCGGGTGACGTTTACGCTGCTGGCTGCTTATAAAACTCATGATACAGGCATTAAAACTTGTTCAGAGGTTAGGGGTCTGCTCTGCGTTGCCCAAACAGAACTCCTGGGACTCTTGAATGGAGTAAGAGAATGAAGTACTAGTGAGAGATTTTAGAGCTGAGGACCAAAGTAGATGGGAATTTTATTTAGTCAAATTAGCCATTGCATATTAATTTCAGACAGCAAACAATCACAACTTCTATACTGTTTTTCTCTCTCCTCCCCTCTCCTATTGTCTCTTTCTCGATCCCCATCTACTCCTTCCTCTCTTCTTCATTCCCCTCTTTTATCTTTCTCTCTTTTCTTTCACACTTTACCTCATTATCTTATTTTAACTCTTCAAATCTTTTTCACTTTCCTCTCCAACCTCATCAATGTCTTTCTTGTTCTCCCTTTTCCCTTTTTGTCTCCCTCACACTCCTCCTCTTCCTCTCTTACTTTCAGTCTGGGAGGTGGTACATTCCTGGGCCTTTGCTGTCTGCTGACGGGCTGCGAGACATTCGAGGAGGCTTTGGAAATGGCCAGCAAGGGCGACTCTACCAACGTGGACAAACTGGTGAAAGATATCTACGGAGGAGACTACGAGCGCTTTGGCCTACAGGGCTCCGCTGTTGCATCCAGGTGAGTGTGATGAGGGCTCAGTCACCCGAAGGTCCACAACATTGCCACAGTTCGCTTCATCGAGACACTTAATTCTCTGCATGCTCAATGCGTCAAGGGACATTAATGAAAAGGTTGTGATTATTCTGGGAAACTCCCGGGCCTGTAGTATCTCATTATGAAGAATGAACTCTTTGTGCAACATTAATGGAGCAATACAAATCCTTTCTAAAGATAAAGCCAGTCAGCATATTGATTAAAACAGTGCCCTTGTAGTTTAAACCCTCTTGACTCATAGCTTTTTGAAATTCTTGTGAGTAAATTAGGGCTGCCCCCCTAAACATTGACGACTCGAATAATGGGTTAAGTCGAATTGCATTTTGTCAGTCGAATCATTGCACTTTTTTTAGCTGTGTCATTGTACACAGAGCAATGCAGGATAATTACATGGCAGGCTCTAAACCTTTGCAAACCTACTCACAAAATCACTGAACTACAAAACAGTAACTGTAATGTAAAGAGAGAAGAGTGATGGAAACTGAGGGCAGAGCGATGCAGAGCTGTGCGACTTCAGCTGTCAGTGCTGTCAGGAGCCAATCAGGAGAGATGTTCTGCAGTGCATTAGGATTTTGTGACTGAAATCAGCTTGGAACTTGTTGAATCATCTTAAAGCGCTGATATATTTGATCACATTAATTAGGAAATTGCTCACACAACATAATGGTAAGAACATGAGTTATCCAAAATTACTTAACAGTGTTTAGTTTGCGTGTGGAGTCGTTTCATGCTCTGTATGAACGTATGGCTGCACAAACGCACGCAGTCATAACAGAAATACAAAAGACACATACCAACACATGGTGTATGAAATAATAGCTGACTGATGAGCATAAGGTACACACACACACTAACTCACTCGCACACTGAGACCTTTGCTTGCTAATCTCGGTTTAGCATGTATACAGTAAACCTGCAGCTCGGTGTTCAAAGGTTGATCCATAAAGCAAAGTGAAAAACAGATTTTATCAGATTATAATCACCATTTCTTGTTATGGTGTTCCATTCTGTCATTTATTGAAACAGAACACACACGCACACACAGAGACACACACACAAACAACCCTTGTTTACTGTTGTTCTGAAGGTTATTGTGACATTTACAGACGCTCATGTTCTTTGGTTTTCTCTTTTTATTTAATTTGTTAAGAGTTCATCAACCTTGAATAGTACCCATGAGGGACGTGTGTCTGTGTGTATAATGTTTACATGTAAAATGACAGATAAGGCTTTTTTTTACATGTTGTGTTTTCATATGGTCTGTTTTACAGTTTTGGTCACATGATGAGCAAAGAGAAGCGAGACAGCATCAGCAAGGAAGACCTGGCCAGAGCCACACTGGTCACCATCACTAATAACATAGGTTCCATAGCACGGATGTGTGCTGTCAACGAGGTGCGCGCACACACACGCACACGCACACACACACTGTCATCACTATCATCCAACATACTATCCACAACAGGCATCTGTGGTTCATGTAATACTTATACACAAACACATAGTTACTGTCACCAATAACATGATCCATTAGCACATGTTGAAATACTTAAACTAGTCAGCATGACTAATGATATGGGATTTATAGTAGCCACGCCTTCTGTAAGTAAGACACACACGCCTAACCTAGAGCTTTTCTAGCCACGCAGCATGACCCAGGTTTGTGTTATTTGTTTAGTGTCAGTTGTTAATCAGAAAAATTAGAGAGGAAAATATGCTTTAATCAAGGAATATTTGGACCCAGCTGTCAGAACAGGCAAACTGATTAAAATCATATGATTATTTTTAACATAAAAACTGTTTTGCTAACTGTACTGCTCAGTTTAAAGAAGCAAAAATGTTATGTTTTATGTGTAAAATACACTGATTTTGTTACAGCCCCCCTTAAAATCCACAAATTTCCTCCCAGCTCACTGGTGATGGCGACGAGTTTCAAATAATCAGCTGTGAGCTGCTAATTGGCGCCACAGTAAAATCAGCGAGTGTGTCACAAAAACAACGCAAACAACCAAAAACTACTTTAATCTAATAGTATAAATGAAACAAAAATGGAGCAACTGCTAAAGCTGGATTTGAAAGTTTTTCAGTGGCAGCAGCCAAACTCAAAACTAGTTATTTTCTGGAGTGAAGGATCAGCCTGGAGTCTTTCTGTGTGCAGTGAGCTTCTTTACAGTGTTGCCTTGTGGCATGGCGATCAAGCAGCATTGTACAGGGCTATCACTACACACAGAGCTGCAGCGAAGACGCGCGCACATGTCCACCAACCGTAGCATCGAGGGCTGATATTGATATTTTTATATGGAATTAACCAATAGGTCAATTAATTATCTTTAATGTTGATGTAAGAAAGTGATTACCTTAAATGGTTTTAGGGATAAAATGTAGACACTAAAATTCTCCTCTGAAAGCCAGACTGATGAAATTCTTCAAGACCAAATTACCCATCATACCGGCTCTTTGGTAAAGAAACTTAGATATATTTGGCCTTTAAACAAATAATTAGTTTTCAGAAGACATCACTGAGCAGTTAAACAAATAAATACAAAAGAAAAAAATATTTTCTACTAGTGTTTTCCTCCCACCTCCATCCTATCAGGGGATCATTACCTGATGATTGGATATCAATCCTAGCTAAGCTTTAACACACACACATGTAAACACACAAACACACACTCACCTTTTTCCAAGCGCACAGTCAGAATGATCAAATTGCACCATGCAGTTTACAGCATGAAGATAACTTCTGTCTCAAACAAACATTTTCTTAACAGCAGAAAACTACATTTTTATAATTCTGGTCATAGTGGTTTATGTATTTCACAATTTCTCAAGATTCATCAACCACTTTGGCTGTCTCGTAATTTTGCAGGACTTTCGGCAAATATTAGATTAACATAATCCATTGTCAAACATTACTCTTTCAAAATGATTGTTTTTTCCCACTGTGGATGTCAAACTGGAGGTTAAATATAAGTATTAATTTGCGAATGTAAAGCTCCCACTGTCACTGCCTTTCTCATTTTACAGTATTTGATTTCCATGACACACAAGAAAAGGTTTGGCAGCATTTAGCAGTTTTAGTTTTAGATTTTTTTTCTGTCTTCATTACAATTTTGAGAGCTTTTTAATTTTTGGCGTAATACCAAATTTAATGTTTGGTAATGTACAAAATTTAATGTTTAATGTTAAGAGTAATAAAGACCATAAGGTCTTTTCCATAGTTAAGCAAGAGATTTACTGGAAACCAGTTTATCAGCTCTCCAGCACCACCATGTGGTTTGGAAGAGGTGTTGCATTTTGCCTACAGTCACTGATTTGTTTCATATAAATAAATAATTAATTTATGACATCTGTCGTGACCTTAAGCACTTGCGTATTTTGTGACTATTTATACATGTAATTCTTTTTATTTATTAATGTGCTTAAGGACAGATTATAAAACTTTTGAAGAAAGAAGAGATTCACAATGTCTATTTCATAGAAAGAACATGGGGCACCATTGTCTGGTGGGATCAGTGTAGTCTAAATGTATGGAGCAACATCTGGCCTTTCACATTTCCTTTTATTATATTTTGGGGAAACTCATTCCTTTTATTAGAGTGGACAGTAGAGAGATGACAGGAAATGAGGGGAGAGAGAAATGCATCCCGGATGGACGCGAACCAGGAACGTTTCAGTGCATGATCGGCCACCAGGGCACCCCGGCCTTTCATATTTTGAAATAAGGATTTATGTTATTATTATTATCGCATATCACACGTAATGGGGCTTGATTTCTCTTAATTTTTTTTTACGTCTCTCTTCACATCAGAAAATCGAGCGTGTGGTGTTTGTTGGAAACTTCCTTCGTATCAACACAGTGTCCACAAAACTGCTAGCCTATGCCATGGACTTCTGGTCTAAAGGACAATTAAGAGCCCTCTTCCTGGAACACGAGGTGAGCACTCGACTAATAAACTGTAGGATGAGTTTAACCAAGCTGTAGGCCTCTAGTCAGACCTGAAGGAAGTCAGGAGGTTTCTAAAGCTTGAGCTTAGTGCTGGACTAAACTAAATTAAACGAAACCAAATACCATCCCAGGTCGCACGTAAAAAAACTCACGACATAGTGTGTTAAAAGTGTACGCGTGTGTGTATTTGTGTTTGCACCAGGGTTATTTTGGAGCTGTCGGGGCGCTGATGGAGCTGCTCAAGACGACAGAGGACCCGTGAAGGAAATTATGTCATGGCATCATCAACCCTCGACAAGATGATGTCATCCACCCCTGAACGCTGCAATGTCATCAACTCTCAATGCTGTGGCGTCATCAAGTTTTGACGCTGCGGAAAGGTCCCGTTCACAGAGGCCACTAAAGGAACACTAAGAGAGGGACACAGAAACTGAGAAAAGCCATTTTAATAATTTAACGCTTGTAAATAATGATAACCTCTAACATTCATCTCCTAAATTTCCCAGAGTCCCCCTATCATAGAGGTTTTAATATTGTAATTTTTAATTTATGCTTTCCTGTAATCACCTCTGTTGATTCCTGTAATCAGTCCTGTGTCAGGAAGCACAGAGTATTTTAGTGTTTTTTGTTACTGTGTGTGTTTGTGTGAATAGCTACTGTAGCATTTCATCCTGGAGGCTGTGCTGCCCCGGGCAACTATTTGTGCAACAGTTCTTTAAGATTGGATGTCAGCACAGAAATGAAGTTACTCTTGAATGAGTAATTGGGCATTTTTTACCACCAGGGACTCAAGGAAATTCCTTTTCTGCGACCACAGAAACATCTTTTAACAACCAATGCCTCCTGCCTTCATCTGTCAGATTGCTGTAGCTGAACTTTTCAGTAATGTTAACTTCTGGTTGTTTCTGATGCTGTAAAACCGTCAAGACTACAGCTAGCGGTCACCCAGCTCCAGCAGCTGGATAGCAGTTGTGGCAGTACCTCAGGGTTGGGAGGCATTTTGTTGTTTCCTGTCTGTTGCACAGAAAGTTGCCCACCATGCTACAGTCTTCTAAGGAGTGCACTGAAGCCAAATCCTGTTGAGATTCGTACGACACCTGCCTCCTTCAGCCCAGATGGGAAGCAGAAAAACAGTCTTTTAATTCTTTCTGTTGCACCACTGCACACGGCCTTTGCTTTTTGTTTGTGTCTCCTCCGTCTGCCTACATGTAAACAACATTAATAACACCATATTGCCATGCATGCATACCTAACTAACCTGCTGAGTTTAGTGTTAGATGACGGGACCAAGACATTGTCTTCCTACAGCTGTGTCTGCATTGTTGATTTCTGTTGACTAGCATCACTACAACTACAGTTCAGGACCCAGTCTGGCTCAGCAACCTGTGTTTGTGATTCATGAAATACTATGGGATGTTTTTTTTTTATTTTTTTTTTTTTATCTGTGTAGGGAATCATCTTTTCTTTTTCTGTCTTTTTTCTTGCCCTTCCCTGTCTGTCAGTGTCTGTCTTAAGGACACTTCAGCAGGGTGGAGGTCTGTTTCCTCACCGTCTAGCTCCTCTGCCACCCTGCTGCCTTGTTTGGATGCTGCGGTGTGATTTATTGAGGCGTTCAGGCTGAGCTAATGATGATGCAGGCTGAGATTAAATTTCCTCCATGTGAATCCTGGCATAAAAACGGTTCAGCACCCCTGCTGTAGATGCAGATGTAGAAAAACGGTGTCACCTTTTTGGGAGACAATGGTTGAGATGTCAAGATGCTTTTAGAACCGCCCCTCATGTAAAATACATTAATGCAGATTTGCTAGCAGCAGAGTAAGTTCAACTACTGTAGATTATACTGTCTAATGGTGCAGATATTGTGCACGACAGTTGGGGATTTGTTCTCAAAGTGCTGCTGGGTAGGAGAAGTTTTATTCCCCCCACTTTGTACCCACAAGATATTTTATGGTAGTTGGCCAACATTCTCCCTCTACAACCCTGATGACCACTTTTTACTCTTCTTAGACCATTTCAGATACTTTGTGCTTCATTTCAACCAACAATGAAACCTGGGGTATGGAACATGCCCATGTCCAGATTGATTAAGCTTGTGTTTGAAGGGCAATTGGCAGAATTGATCAGAAATAACCAAGCAAGACTTTAAAATAGCTCTAGACAACGAAATAGCCTAATTTGTCTCTCAGATGCACAGTTAGCATGCCTCTGTCTAAGAACATATTCCATGCCCACACTAGCACGTGCACCCTAGAAGAGATTTTAGCGATTTTTCTCATTGTGTATTTACTGAATACTTTAAAAAATGCTAGTGTGGATCTTTCAAATTTTACTGAAGCCATGGCCTGAGATCCAAGGATGGAAAACCCTCTTGCTTGCCTGAAGTCTGGAAGAGTGGAGAATGTCTTTCTGTCACGTTTTAAAGGAATCTCACCTGATCTGCAATAATTTGGGGGAAGTTGGACTTAAATTACATGCACACCTCATCCTACAGGCAAGGTTCGCTTGTAATTTATTATGCATGACAATGACTTAATCATCAGTGAGCTTTCTAGTTAACGTCAGTGAATTATAGAATTATTAGATCATAGCTGTTTTGGAGAAACATACCACATGTCTATAGTTTCCTGTAATGTCATGGTAGTGTTTCCCCTCTCCCCCTCCCAGCTTGGACCTTTACAGCCTTTTATCTATGTTTAATGTCAAAGCAGCTGAACTATAAAGCTGAACGGCGAAGTCTCTACTGTCCACTGCTTTATATATTTAGTACCACTGTCTACATGCCTTTACTCTCCAGCAGAGAAACTGTGCTCCTTTTGGAATCTCATTGTGCAATTCGCCTCCATAACTCAGTTTTTGTACTCTAGACTATTTGTTGTTTAAATACCTGCAAACCATCACTACCAACACTTTCGGGTCGGTTAGTTTTCTGTGTTTCTGAGCCTGATATACAAGTGTTAGTTCAGCACTGGGGGATTTTCTTGACAGGACCTTGGATGTTTTTAAAATTTCACCTACAGTATAATAACAAGGGTAAAATCCTTATCAGCTAGTTGAATGTTATGCAAGTATTCTGAGCGTCTTATTGACAAAATAAAGTGATTGCATTTATGTCTTCACCGTCTACTGTACCCACGGAGTACCCTCGACAAATGACATGTTTGCTGCTATGCAGTTCTTTTTTTTTCTTTTTTTGTTAGTTAATTTGTAAAAAGACACAAAGGGCAGTTGGATTATAGGCCACATAGTTCTTAGGATGTCATTATTTTAAGGTGATTTTAAGGTGATTTTTTTTATCCACTGCAACTCACAATACACTAACATTTAAAACGTTTTGCTGTGAAATTGAATAAACACCATTTGAAGCAATTATGTTTGCACATTATAGATTGAACAGAATCAAAATAGATGAACAGGGAACAGTTCATAACTCATCAGGTAACCGAATAATCACATTTTTACAGAGTGGATCCTCTGTAGTCCATTCATACTAAAAGTTAAACATTAGTATTTCACTGCTGTGGATGGATTTAGTGTAACATGCTTCATTAACTACCTATTGGCTTCAATAATCCAAATGCAAACACTTATGCAAGTGTTAAGAGTAAAACTGTGGTGAAATACTATTTGAGTAGTAGTGTTTTGCAACCATTTCACCAATGTGTTCGATCCTGCTTGTTTTTCAGCTGTGACGGCACTGCAAATGTTCTTTTCGGGTGCTTTTTGTTCTTTTTTTTTATTTGCCTTTTTCCAACTCATGTTTGGATGATAATAGTGGCCTCAACCTGTCAAGTGCCACTCAGCTTTAAAATCAGGCTGGTGTTGGTTATCTTGTGCCACCCCTCCTTTTAATCTGAAACCCCTAATCAGTTGCCTTCGCTGTGTGTTAGCCTGGTTACACCATGCCCTTCAGTTTCCTGTGTGATCTGATTACAATTTCTTACCTGCTGTACCTCACCTCAATGTTTTTGTAACGTTGTGCATGCAGATGCATCTTTACGTTTGGGTTTCACTTTTGCTTTCTGTTTGTTTTGTTTTTTTGCCATTGTACTGTGACAGATTCAGTGCAGTTATCACACATTCACAGTTTGAATATCAGAGGGTTCGGCATTCACAACTCACCTGCTAGTCCCAAGTGTGTCTTAGTACAAAAATAACATTAATTTCCACTAGCACTGCACTGGCTTTGGTAATAAAATTTTTTGGGAGAACATTCTTTAGGCATCACAGATCATTAATAATGAGTACTGGAATTTGGAAAACTGGAGTTTTCCAACCTTTCTTTTCATTATGTTTTTGGGGCAACAGTTTGGTTTGGGAACATTTGTTAGAAGGTATATGTCCTTTTATCCTGCTTCTTCTTTTTTTCTTTTTCTTTTTGTGACCAGTAGTAAGTAATAATGTGAGTTATACGTTTCTTCCACGTGATTTGAAAATACTGTTATGCTGATTTCTTATCATGGTTTGATTGATTTTGGTTGGCACAAAAGAACCAGTGTGATTATTCCTAGAAGTGTAAATCCCTGCTAACATACGCTATCGGGCTGAAGACGCCTTTTCGAACTTGTTGTGATTTGCAGCGCTCATAAAAATGATCTCACTGCGAGTTGTACCTTTTTAAAAACACATATCATCTCTGTCTTGCAGAACCTTTTATCTCAGAACAGGTGAACACCCAAGTAGAAGGAGCATTTTATAATCTGCTGTTCATCATGTGGCTCCTGGTGTCAGTGCTATATTTTATTGGAAATGGATACATGGGGACATTTTTAAAATGATGCATTGGTCTCTGCATAATATAGATGGCATGTGTATTAAAGTGTACCTGTATGTTCCCAGTGACGATATACTTGCAAGTTATAACATAATGTTCATACTCAACTAATCTAAAACTGTTCCAAGCCAGAGTTACAGACTGTCATATGAATATCATGAATTCAAATACTTGTAGTATTTGTGGACCTTTATTAATGTACTGCTGCAACTTCAGTGTTTTTGACTCTAAAAACCAAATTAATAACACTTGCTGGAATTTGAATTAATGTTTTCAGCAACAACACTCGTGAAAACCCGTCATTCAAAGCAGTATCACGTCTTGCGCTGTAGTTGACATTTTTGTGAAGTTTTGTCCTTTTTAAAAGTGTTTCACACATTTTCTGGAACCACAACGCAGATACAGTATGAAGCAAGAATTCAGTCATTTAAGTCAATTAACTTTTAAGGATTGATTTTTCTGTTATCATGAGTCAACAATGTGGGTGTTTGTCTGCTTTGATAACAGTCTGAGTTGTTAGAGTTTGGGGTTTGAACCTCACCAGGACCATCTGTGCTCAGATCAGTATGTATTTCTCGGTACTGTAAGGAGCTTTGGCTTGAAGCGCCCACCGAACGGCAAATGTTATGTCATCCATAGTGAAATCTAACCAACAGGCTATGCAGTAACTCACCCATGGATCTCTTTGTCCCTTTCAACACACTCACCTCTTCTCTAAAGCTACCAGAGTTGATTTGACTTGTTTGTAAATGTTTTTTTTTTTTTTTTAAATATGCAACCCTGTTAGTTTTCCCCTCTTAGAAATCCTGTTTGAATCTTGACGGAGAGAGTTTCTCCTCCTGAAGTTTGTCCTGCTGATTTAGTTGTTAACGCTATTTAAGGTGGATGCTCGCAACAGGATGTTTTAGGCCGAATTATGCACCGAAAATGAGCGTACCAAGCATGTTTCTGCAGTGTGATCTGTGTGACCCAGTCTTGCTAAATATGTATATGCACTGTGGCACTGTAAGGTCATTGGCACATACAGTAAGAAGCATTAACATACCTACAGTTAATTTTGAATGGTTCTGTCATGGCAGATCCTCGTCTCATCCAAACTGTGCATCTTGTTGGATGTATGACCCGGGCTGAGAAGTATTTCAAATAGGTTGAAGCTCTGTGACGATGTTCAGTTTTATCTTTAACAGTGTTAGATATTAATCTGTAAACACCTCATTGCTGTCAAACCTCGTGTTGCATACTTGTCAGAGTGACATAATGTTCCTTGTGACCTTTTGCTTGTCCAGTGTTTTTCACCCCGCTTTGCTACACTTGTCAGGATTTCCTCAGAGGACCTTAATCTGGTCAAACATCCTGTTGCGTGAACACATCCAGCCTGTAAACTGTCTTCTGGAATGCTTGACTGGCAGGACAGACCTTTTCACCCTTGTGTATTTGATTGTACAGAAATTTTGTAAATAATATTAATATGATATATTCTACACCAGCAATCTGTCTGTTGATAAAGCTGTTTCAACTGTAAAGGGTCAGGTTTCCCCAAACACGACTCAGCACTTCATTTACAATCCCGATGCAGACAGAAGACCCATCGAGACAAACCACTTTCCTCTGCAGCTTTATCACCTTTACCAACAACTTTACCAGAGCTGTGATAAATAGTATTTGCAAATACGTTTAGGAGTCTGTTTTAACCTACTTGTGGCATATGATTGATTCAATTTTCCTCATTAGGAACTAGACACATTTCTAGATGTTTTTCTGTGATTGTCTAAAATTAGGCCTACGTGTGTTAAATCCACCAATCGGATAATTTGCTTTACATTTATTGTCACTTTAATATAATTTTCTCAATTTCATCCAGGTTCATTTTACTTTGATTCAAAAATGACCATGCTAAATAAGTCCTTACTCTGTACTTACTCTGAATGGTTATTGAGAACTGAAGGGGAAATGTGGTATGTTGAATTAGACCTTTCTTCTACACTTTTAAGTGTTTAACTGGCATCAAGTCCAGGTGTCTGTTTTCTGTCTGCTGGATTTCAGTGCCGGTTGTTCACATCGGCTCCTCTGTGATCTGGATCTCTGTGTGAGAGTTTTGGGAAGCCCAGTGCTGGTTGTTGGCGTCAGTTCTGCTGCTGCTTTTAACTCCGGTTTAAAAACAGAAAGGGTTAAAAAGGAAAAAAAATGACAAAAAAACGGCTTCCTGCCTTGTGCAATGTGTATGTACTGAAGTGAAGAGATTTTTTTTTTTCTAAAAAGGAATTAAACTAAAACTGGATGAGATACTGTATGTGTTCTGGGTGTTTCTTTACTCTCCTGTATATGAAAAGAAAGAAAGGAAGCAAGAAATAAGACAGAAATAAAAGAAAGTAAAAGACAGCAAGCAAGATAAAGAAAGAAAATAGACAAAAATAGCAGAAGCAATGACAGTCATTTCCTTAAAAGGATTTAGTGGAAGCTCAAAATTCTACAGAAGAAGGACAAAAAGAAAATGTGACTACTGAGGGAACAGTTGTGCCAACATTGGTTTACATAACAGTGAACAATGTTTTTAAAGTGAAGCTGTGTTAATGAATTTGGGGGATGGGGTCAAATGTGTGGCATCCAATGGCAATACAATCCAATAGCAATCATACAAGTTTTGAGATTTAGCTAAACATACATCTCATGAGAATATTACTACAGAAAGCAGTGTTGCCAACTCTCATGCTTCTGGCGTGAGAGACATGCTTTCACGTTCAGTCTCGCTCTCACGCTGTCTAAACAATTCTCACGCCAAAACACTGCAGCGGTAACAGAGATGAACAGGCGAGCGTACGCACCCACCGTTGGTTACGTACTGTAACCCCCATTCTATGAGTATGGGCTCTTAAATTACTCTCTGGTCAGCGATATGTGCGAGATGCTTATCGCCGTGTTGGCAGCTGTTCTGGCAGAAAACCCCGCGCTGGAGGGCAGAAGGCGTTCAAGCAAGCTAGTGAGTGAGTGAGTGTTCATATTTGGCTGAGTGAGTAGGGCCTATGTGTGGTCATGTGTAGATTTGTGTGTGTGTGTGTGTTCATCTAATGGCTATGTGTCTGGAGTAGGATAGGTTCTTTTGTTTCTTTTTGTTTATTTCTGGTTCTTGCTACTTGTGAACATTCAATAAAACGGTGTAGTTTTGATTTTGGAAACAACACGTCTTTGACTTTCATTAGTGAATGAACCTGTGTGCCCTTTATTGGGTTAGTGTATGTCTAATATTGTGAAATTGTGAGTATTTCCCAGGGTGGAAGTCCTGTGGTGGTGTAGTCAGACTATATCCTTAAATCTTACAATATAAGGTCCCACTCCCGCCACATGTGTAAACTGCATACTTTTTTAAACCCTGATGGTGAATTGAGTCCACATATGTGCACGTGATAAAGTGCGCGTGCGTGTATGCATGGTGTATGCATGATTCAGCACATGGGCCATGGCATCAAAATCTCACTCCAGCCAGGTACCCAAAGTTGGAGTGGTCTGTCCTCAGACCATGGTCGCTAACACGGACCACTGGTTACTATCACTAGAGGGCGCTGAAGCTAGCCACCACCTCCTCAGTGGTCCGTCGCGTGGTCCTAATCCATCGCACACCTCCTCCTGCATTAATTGTTTTTGTTGACGGAGACAAATAAACACTACAAATCATAATAATTTGTCTATGAATTATATTGTATTGTCGATTAGGGCTAGATTGTATTGTTATTGTTGTACTGTGTATGTACTGAAGTTTGTGAGACAGACAGGCATATATATATATATATATATATATATATATATAGCTGAAATAAGGAACATTTACTTTAACAAGTTCAACTCTGTAATCTCAGATTTCAAAGAGCTTAATGAACTCTCAAAATTAAAAATACTCCTAGGAGAAGGAAACAGGGCATATCTTGCTGCCCAGTATTTATCAACATGCCACAACCTGAGGGACAGTGAATGACCTAGACACACACACACAAATACATGCAGAGGACATATATATATATATATATATATAATTATTATATATCAATCTTAATGTTGTGTTAATGTTATTGTGTACATTGTATTTTGATGCTTTGGTAACATTGTTTTTTGAAACATTCATGCCAATAAAGCCCTTTGAATTTGATGAAATTGTATGTAGGCAATAGCCTCTCTGTGTGGTCGTTATACGGACCACTGGTCGCTACCACTAGGGGCGCTGAAGCTTGTGGTCCTCGTGCTCCAGACCATTTCTTCAGTGGTCTGTGGAGAGGTCTTAAAATGTGGTCCCAATAGACCTCACTCTCATGGTTGGCAGCCACGACGGCAGGTGAGTCACTTTCATTTCGTGTGCTATTTTGAAGACTGTTAAACGGACTGGTCATTGGGGTTGCCAAAATGAATCAACATTAGGGCGTATGTTCAGTGAATTTGGTGTCTTCAAAATAGCACACGAAAATGAAAGTGACTCACCTGCCGTCGTCACGCCACGGACCACGGAGGAGGTGGTCCGGACCACAAGGACCACGCGACGGACCACTGAGGAGGTGGTCCGGACCACTAGCTATAGCGCCCTCCAGTGATAGTAAGTAAAATAACGGAATACATCAATTACTCAGAGGCATCAGCCATTTTAGTTAGCTACCTAACTGCAGCTAACTCTCATCAGCTAACGTTCATTTGTTAGCATTATTAGCTTGCTGGCTAAAATACTTTAGCTACTGCTACAAGAGCTTATACAGTGATTTTACAGCAGTATGGATGATCAACATTAAATGGCTGGTGTAGCTTTATGTTAGCTTCAGCTAGGTATAGCTAGCTGAATGATTAAACGTGTGCCAGCTCCTTGGGAGAACTATATGGAGCTGAAAAAAAAAATGAGAGACAACTGAAAGACAAATACAAGAGTAAAATGAGTTTTAATTTACTTTTATAAACTAATAGGAGGTAAAGGGAAAAAAAGGTTTTCTGTATTTTACCAACTGACTGGAGGTTAAAGAAAGTAGCCTAGCTTACACATTTTTGTGCACTCCATTTCAAGTGGCTGTATAATTTATGTAGCCTATTCAATTATATTTTTGACTTGTCTGATAAACTTTTACTGCCTCTTGTCAGTTTTGGGGCTCCATGCCACTAAGCCAATAAAGTAATATAGGCTTTTACAAAAGTAACATCAGGTCACAAACCAATTCTGGCCTACAGAAACAACTAAGTCTTTGCAGGAATTTTATAGGAGAGGGGAAATCATTATCTTTCCTACAGGAGATAAAACCATTACGAAGTCTGTATGGCTCTGTTGTACCAGGCAGTGCAAGCTATAATGTTATGTTATTATAGCATTAATATGAAATGTTGCAATAAAAATCACCACAAAGTTAAATAAGGAGGCAGAGTTGCTATTGAGACACACTTGGCTTCTGTGGGGATATTTAGGGACTCCTCCTCCCCCTCCCTCCCCTCTTATCTTCAGTTTGCGGGCTCAGTTGTGCTGCAGACCACCTTCAGGGTGTTTGCAGGAGAGGCTGCAGCAGGAAAACTTTATTTGTTAACATTTTTGTTTAATCGCCTGTTTGTGCTTCTGCCGAGCAGTTGAGCCATGAAGTGGTGACACAGAGGAGCAGAGACCGGCTGGAAGCTGATGTAAGTCAACACACACTTTCTTTTAACTTCTTTTAACTGTTTTTATCTTGTTTGACATTTTTATTCACTCTTTCTCTCCAGTCTCATCTCTTTATCAACATTTTTGTTTTTCTGGTAATAAACTTCCCATATTTTACCTTATGAATTGTAGTATACTCAATATCATATTTATACTTTGGTACATTTTTTTCTATGATCCAAAAAAATATGAAAAATCCAAATGTTCTTTAAATTTTAGACTTAAAATGCAGTGAATATGTACAGTACCAATTTTAAGGTTTTGATATGTGCAAATATGTTTTCTGGCCATTTTTCTGACAGACTTTACATTTATTTAACCCATTCTGAATGAATACAAATGTATTATCAATTTTTAAACGATTCTTGCTGCTTCAACTGGAGTTTATTTGCTTGAGGAGTACACACACACACACAAACATGCAAACTTTGCAACGTGTTAGTTGGTCAAGATAACCTTTTTGAACAACAGATGACAAAGCAAAAGCAGCTGCTCAGAAACCTTTGGACGGGTACATGAAAGCAGTTTCATCAGCACAGATATGACTCTCTTTTTATGTTTTAAATAAGTTTGTCAGTGTTTCTTTTATTGTTTTATTTCCTAATTAAAAGGTTGCTGTCCTGTAGCTGAGGTCTCTGCCCTTTCCAATCTTCTTATCAACACACACACACACACACACACGCTTGTTTGTCCAGATTCTTCAAGCTTTCGTCTGATTGGGTTTCTGTAACGGCCCAAATCAGTAAGTAGCTGAAATGCAAAAACGGCACAGCTGGTGTGAAGGCCTGAGCTTTTCAAATGGAACCACATGCTGCTTCACTGCTACTGGTTTGCTCCAACAAGCGTTTGAAACACATTCAAGGGATGAACCAGGAGTGTGGAGCTCAGCCTCGGGGTGTGATTATCAAATGCAAACATCCAGGATGTTTCAGTTAGCATTTCAACCACTGAATAATTCCACCACAGACACACTGAACCATTACCAGCTTCAGGGAAACTGTTGCTGACCTCTGCTGTTTGACCAAACCTTTTATAGCCTTTTGTAAGCAATAGTAGAAGATCATCACAGCAGGCATAAGATTATCACATGGCTGCTGTGCTGACTTTGTAAAAGATGTGTGGGCTTCGGAGTACAGATGGACCTTTCTCTGTTACTTTGTGAGATTTAATATCTTCCTCAACAGGCCTTTTAGCTTACAGCTGTTACAGTAATTGTTTGGTGTCCTGTTTCAAAATGAGAACAGGGAAGAAAGACACTTTTGCTGTTGAGAGTGTTTGCTTTTTGAGATGGAAATAAGCGGGTGGGGGTGAAAGGTATCGAACAAGCTGCCTGTGATTATCTATTGTTTAGTGGGTTGGAAGTGACTTACTGCCCCAGACGAAGGATTTCAAGTATCTCGGGGTCTTGTTCACGAGTGAGGGTAAAATGGAGCGTGAGATGGATAGACGGATTGGTGCGGCATCAGCAGTAATGCAGGCGTTGTACCGGACCATCGTGGTGAAGAGGGAGCTGAGCCGGAAGGCAAAGCTTTCGATTTACCAGTCAGTCTACGTACCAACCCTCACCTGTGGTCATGAGCTTTGGGTAGTGACAGAAAGAATGAGATCGCGGATACAAGCGGCCGAAATGAGCTTCCTCTATAGGGTGGCTGGGCTCACACTTAGAGATAAGGTAAGAAGCTCGGATATCTGGAGGGAGCTCGGAGTAGAGCAGCTGCTCCTTCGCATTGAAAGGAGCCAACTGAGGTGGTTCGGGCATCTGATCAGGATGACTCCTGGACGCCTCCCCTTAGAGGTTTTCCAGGCACGTCCAACTGGTAGGAGGCCCCGGGGTAGACCCAGAACATGCTGGAGGGATTATATATCTCATCTGGCCTGGGAATGCCTTGGGGTCCCCCAGGAGGAGCTGGAAAGCGTTACTGGGGAGAGGAACGTCTGGATAACCCCGCTTAGCCTGCCACTGCGACCTGGCTCCAGATAAGTGGAAGAAAATGGATGGATGGATGTTTAGTGGCTATGCTGCCTGTTGTTCTGAGTTTCTGTGCAGAACAATGATTTAAACACATCCGCGCCAACTTTAAACAAATCTTTTCTTTTCCAGTGTTTTGACAGCAGATGGGCCAGTGTTTCTTGCCTGATATTATTCAGCAGGCTTATGTATGACCAGTGCTTTTCTCTTGACTGTTTCAGCCCCAGACACAAATGAGGAAAAACAGAAACAGACATATGAGCGCTCACACTATTGCTTGCAGTAAATTACCCACTTTTATCTTGCAGCGAGAAATGACACTAAGCAGGATGAGTCTGAAAATGAAGGTGAAAAGCAGGAAAATGGCTAAACTTCTTTCTATTTTGGTTGGCAAACAACAATTGTGTCAAAAACACAAGTTGTTTTTACTTTTTTGAGATTTTCTGTGGACAGCCTCAGCTGTGCTTTGTGTTTAGTGGTAAATTAACTTTATACCTACTAAAAATCAGCATGTTAATATTGTCATTTTGAGCATGTTAGCTTGCTGATGTTAGCATTTAGCTGAAATCACAGCAGTGCCTAATTTCAGCCCATAGACTGTATATAAAGATGGACGGCATGACAGCTCCCCAAAAGTGAAGCCAAAACATCTCGATCGCCCCCTTGTGGCTGGCTGCAGTATAGGTCATAAACCCCGCCCCAAAATTTTTTCCAAATATAGTTTCTGTCATTTTAGGTAGTTTTTATCACGCTGATGTTTGTTCAAGTGTTCGTTATTCTGATAAGTTTGGTTTTAATTAGTTATTTGATGCTATAAAACGGGGGTGAGATGTCATGATTGACAACTGTGAATGTGCTCGCGATTGGTTCAGGCGGGTCTGTGGGCGGGAACTCGATACCGCGGCTCCACCGCAGATCACTACTGCGCAGACTCTGGCTCCAAATGACGTCACCAGTGCAAGATGGCAGCTCCTGTATCCGGAATATTTTGGCTTCATTTTTGTACAGTGGGAGGAAGTGGAGACGCATCGTCCAGCTTTCTATACAGTCTATGGTTCAGCCTCATAGAGCCGCTAGCGTGGCTGTAGACTCTTAGTCTCGTTCATTTTTAACCAAGACCACAATCTTTTGCTTTAACCAAATGGCTTTGAGTTGCCTGACCTTAACCATACCCTAATCAGGCTTTATTTTTATTTTGAAAAATGTTGACAAGATCATGACTTCTGTCTGTTTTAATACTTCTACTACTATATATTCTGGTTTGCTAAATGTGGCACTGCCTCCTAGTGGGCACATTAATATTACATGCAAGTATGTTTGCAGAAACCTATTAAAAAAATCCACCAAATATGTTACTTTGCAAATTTAATGTAGAGCGCTCATTTTAAGATAGATTGGATGAGGTTTGTACAAAAAATATATATCTTATACAGCAAAATATAAAATAGATGAATGGACAGGAAAGGAGCTTTAACTCTATATGATGCTGACATTCATGGTTTAATTTTCTGCCTGTTGTGGTTTCTGTTTTCTCAGTGGCTGAGGAAGAGGAGGAGGAAGAAGGAGCAAACAGAAAGGGAAGAAGGTCCTTTAAGTCTCCTGAAGATCTTTAAGCAAGTGACTGCGGTTTTGTTAGAACAAGCCCAGCCAATAAAAACGTGCATTTCATTTAGAGACAAAAGGAGAACATTGAGGAGTGGAGCTGTGACCTCCAGCATCCCTTGTAACAGAGGGAGGGGATACTGATGTCAGTCTGACTTGTGATTGACTGGAGCGATGGCAGTCACCAAGGAGGAGAAGCTCGAAGAAGGCAGAAGGGCGTCGGGTGTAACGACCCCGCCGGAAGGTGGCTGGGGTTGGATGATCGTCGCTGGCTGTTTCCTCGCCACCATCTGCATCCGGGCAGTGACCAGGTGAGTTTGTGTGTGTGTCTGTAAGGTGAGGACCAGCCAAAATGTCCTCACTCCTAATGTGTAAAACTCTAATTATCCTGACAAAGTACAAAAGCACACACAGTTTGGAGTTTGGGGAGTAACATCATTGGCAGCACAACAGCTCACTGGGTATATTTGTAAAAATACTAATGATGCAGCATCAAGTTATCAGTCTGGTGGGCTATAAATCTTATTTTAAGTTCCTTAAGAATGCTTGTTTTTATGGATCTGGACGATTTGTGGAAGTGAGTATTTTAGTATTTCCCTGTCAGAGGAAGATCTGAGCTCTTACTAAATGTAAGAACATTGATAACATAATACTTTTACCTGCACAACATCAGACAGTTGCGTTCCTGCATGATACCGAACATGAGTTTACCTGTGAACAGAGACATTTGTATGGCATACAGTTCTGCCATGCAAGTACCTCTATGTTATTACTTGGCAAGTCTCCATTCCCACTCAGCTCACATTAAGCCACTAACCTGATTCAGCAGCAATATTTTCTTTTTTCCAGTGAGACTTTGAAATCCTGCTGAGATGTTTCCATCTTCCAACTTTGCACAGCCAGCACATTTCCTCCACAACTCAGCTGTTAGCTGACATATGATTTCCACTGCCATTGCCATTTTAATGTGTGTACATTGAAGAAATGAGTAGGACAAGACAGAGAATCAATTTAGATATATCATAATATACATACAGTAGTCGTGGTACCTTTACCTTGGTTGTGTGTGGCAGCTTTTGCCAGGGATTATGGCCTTGTCTCTGCTTCCTCTTCAGATCAGCAGTAGAGTTCACAGTGACAAGGACCGTAGTGCATAGGTGATTGGGTATTCCAAACATGAAGAAAAAGGGGGAAAATATGAATTAAAACGGCAAGTCTTGGACTTAAACTTGTCCTGTATTCTCTATTATTCCTGTAATTTAATCTTAGTGGGACTTTAACTGGTGGGAAGGGGAGCCTTTAATCTTTGATAATATGTTGACTATGTGCTGCAGTTTGTTGAGGATTTTTCCCATTTCCAAATTACAATTACAAAAGTGTTCTTTTCGACCAATCATTCTGGAGAAGATGCAACTTCTGCCCATTACACACACACACATACGATTCTAAATCTAATCTACCTTCATAACTCTCTATATTTCTTAGTATGTAACGTAATCCTTTATAAATAAAGGCATAAAATCTTAAACTTGTAAAATTGCAGAAGAGATCACACCAGTTTGTTGGACCACTCAGCTTCTAGTTCCACTTTGTTGCTGGCCTTTGCTGCCACTAGCATTTAACTTGCTTAAGAGGGAGAATTAACATTCCTGGCACTTTCTCACCATGTGTGTGTGCGTGTGCGTGTGCGTGCGTGCGTGTGTGTGTGAGTGTTAGAGAGAGAACAATAGGTTTGCATATGATTATGAAGAGATAGTAAGTAAAACGATGGCTGTAGTCATTTTTACAAGGGAATGTGAACTGTGGGAAGTGATCAGTGATTGGCTTTTTTCTTCTCTTGCTTCAACTTTTACAAAGGTCTGATCTACTCTGGTCAGACGCCATGAGACCTGAGAGTGCTCTCTGAGGTTACATAATGAGAGTCACAAAAAATGGGTCAGGGAGGACAGAGCCCTCAGATTGGTGGATATGAATGACAGCCATAAACCGATAAACACTTAATGCAACTCTAGTTTATCAACTTCGACATGGTGCAGAGTCACCTAATAAGATCGAAGTCATCTAATAATTATTGCATCATGAGACTGACTGCCTTGACACACCTTCATCCTGACCTGCAGACACAATGTCAGGTCAAACAGTGACTGATAATCTTTCAAGCACTCTCTGATGCCAGCTCTCACCTGTACCCTTTAATGATTTACTGAATATAATAAATTATGTTTTAAAGTTGTTGTAAAGGAAACCATAGGCTTGCCAATAGTGTCCCTAGTTTATTGCCTCATTTAAGGCGGTATTGTCTTGAATTTTCTCGTTTGTTCCAACCAAACTGGATAATGTATCATGTTTTGTGTGGCTTTTTTTTTCCTGAGAAAGAGCCTCCAGACAGTGACACCATTTCAACAGCAAATATAAAATAATGAAAAAAGTAAAGGTATAACTCTTGTGCTGCATCAGTGAGCCACAAAGAAAAGTAAAATCAACATTTATCAATACGATATTTTTGCAGACTGTTAATGTAAAAATGCACTAAATCCACCCTCCCTGTCTCTGTATCCAGATGTGTTTCCATGTTCTTTGTGGAGTTCCAGCTGCACTTTGAGAAGGATTATTCCACCACCGCCTGGATCCACAGTCTGATCGACTCCACCACGATGCTCTGTGGTAAGACCACCAGTTACCAGTATCTGAAGGAAGGTCAATGCTGCAGTTAAACCAGATTCAGCAAAGCAAAATTGACTTGAATTTGTCGGGGATCCCGTTTGTCTGTTTGGTTCAGGAAGTGTTTTGATGATTTCTTAAAACTGTGAGAATTTTTGATAATTTTCTCTATTTTCTCATTAGTTACGGCCCTTGTATGAATGAAAAAAATCGGACACATGTATTCCATATTTGTCTTTCACTATTTGTATTTTGATGCAGATCCAGACTGAAAATTTTCTTGTTACAGACGGAAAATCTAAAAACCTGCACTGACAGTTGTGGAAATTAAAGTGTAGATAGTAAATATGTTTTGTTTTTTTTAAAAAGAGGGAATTCAAGTTCAAATGTATTTTTTATTCCAAGTATTGTGTAAGTGTATGTGTACTTCTAAACTGGAGTGCAATTAAAGATCTGTTAAAGTACAAAAGGATGTATTTTATAAAAATAAAGTTTACAGGTTTTATACCCCACATATATATGAATGGCTGTGGGTGAATATACAGGCAACTGCTCAACCCTCAGTCAGTGAAATAAGAGTAATCCACACAAACTGTTTTTCCAGCTCCTCTGGGTGGTTTCCTTGGGAACCGCCTCTCCTGCAGAGCTACAGTGATCCTGGGAGGTCTGCTGTCCTCTGCTGGTCTGGTCCTTAGCTCCTTCGCTTCCAGTCTGGAATATCTGTACATCTTCATGGGCATCCTCACAGGTACACAAGCTGTTCCCATCACTTACACAAATGAATAAACTTCAGTATTACATCATCAACTCAGGTGGAGCTTTGTAGCAGGTTAAACTGAGGTTGTCTTACTTCAGTTTAACGTCCGAAAACGGCATTTAGAGCTCTTATCTGAATCTGCACACTTATACTTTTGATATAAATCATCATGTTCAGAGTATTTAATGTGTTTTTTGTGTTTAATTACCCCACAAACCTTCCCCAAAGGACTCATGAAGTATCACATTATACAGCCTAACCCTGTACATGTCAGGGTCTGACCCTTTGAGAATGTGTCTTTTCAGTCTAAACCCCAACACCACATGCAAACACTGATGTTTCATTTCTTTACAAAATTACAAAAATACATAAGCACTTCTGCTGTGGCACTGAATAAGTCTTAGTTGTTTGTTTAGGAGGGACGCACTTAAAATTTTTGATGATATTTTATGATCTTGAGGAGGTTGAATGCACTCATTGTAAGTCGCTTTGGACAAAAGCCAAGTGAATGTAATATAATGTGTAATGTAATGTAATGCATGTATAGCATGGTGTATCAGATCAGTTCATTTTGGCAACATTTGGCAGGTTTTGCCAAACTCCAAACCCCTTTATCCATCCTCTACAGGTTTTGGCTTTGCTCTCAGCTACACACCAGCCATAGCGATGGTTGGGAGGTACTTCAGTGAGAAGAAAGCTCTGGCCTATGGCATCGCCATGTCTGGTAGTGACATCTTCACTTACCTGTTGCTTTGTTTTCTTGTCATTCATACCTTACTTTCCCATCCACTCTTCTACTCCTTCATTCTTCTTTTTTTTCATTTTTCCTCTTACCTGACTTCTTTCACTGTTCCTTCTTCCTCTGTGCTTTTCTCTAATCTGTTTTGAAGTTCCTCTACCCGTGATTCTCCTCTACTCTCCTTGCCTCATTTCATCCGATCAAATCCAATTTCACCTCATCGTCAGGTAGTGGCATTGGGACCTTCATTCTGGCTCCTGCAGTCCAACTGCTTATAGAGCATTACTCCTGGAGAGGAGCTCTGCTCATCCTGGGAGGATTTGTTTCCAACCTGTGTGTCTGTGGTGCTCTGATGAGGCCACTGGAACCAAGAGGAGGTGAAAGGTAAGTCCTCAGCTCTGTTGCTGCTGTACTGCTAATTGGAGAAGTCTAAAGATTATTTAATTATTGATTAGTTTATCGGTTCTGTTTTTGATTAATTGATTGAGCGTTTCATCCATAAAAGGTCACAAAATTATTGTTTTGTCCAAAAAAACAGTCCAAAACTCAAAGATAATGAATTTACAATTAAAAACAGAGAAAAGCAGCACATTCTTAGAACAACAGAAGGTTCAGCATTTTTGCTTGATAAATAACTTTTGACGATTAAGCAATTATCAAAATATCTGTTGATGGACTTATTTCTTAATCTGCTAATTCTTTATAGAAATAGTTCGACATTTTGGGAATACGCTTATTCACTTTCTTGATGAGACTTAGATGAGAAGATCATTACCACCGTCCATGTTAGTGCTCTAACTATGGAGCTACAACGAGGAGCCGCTTAGCTTAGCTTAGCTTAGCTTAGCATAAAGACGCCTCTAAAGCTCAGAAACTCACACATTATATGTCATTTGTTTAATTCATACACAAACCGAAAAGTGAAAATGACAAGTTTTGCAGGGAGCAGTGACTTCCTGAGGTCTTGTCATCGCCAAAGTTACCAGGCAACCAGCGGAGACTCCAGGAATTCACTGCCCCTGGCCAAGAAACAGTCCAGTACATGACCTCCTGTAAAACCACAACTTGTTTTTACATTTAAGCAAATGAGACAGTGTGTTTAAGAGTTGCTGGTAGGCAGATTTTTGAACTTTGAACAGAGCCAGGCTAGCTGTCTCCCTCTTCCAGTCTTTATGCTAAGCTAAGCTAACTGTGTCCTGGCAGCAGCTCTATAATGCACAGACATGAGAGTGGTATCGATCTTCCCATGTAACTCTCGCCAGAAAGCCAATAAGCATATTTCACAAAATCTTGAACTAATCCTTTAAGAACTAAAATATACCCAATTCAATGTCCTGATCCATTTTAATGTATTTTCTTCTATTCTGCTATTTTCCATCTGAAGAATATGGGAGAACAATATGGCAAAGTTGGAGAAAGATTGCAAGACAACAGTGCTGGATTCCAAAGACACTGAACAAGTATCTGCTGATTGCAGCCAAGTGGAGCCAAAGCAGCCGGAAATGAACCACTTAAAGGATACTCAAGGGCTACTCATAGCCAGTGGAGCACTCAAAAACTTTGGACATGAAAACCACAAACTAGGTCAGGGGAACATAGCACTGCTATCAAGTCCGAGCCTGCCTGATCCTAGTTTAACAGATCTGAAGACAGCTCAATGCATGTTATTTAGCAACAAGCTAACAGAGAAAATGCTAGGGGATATCAAACTCTCAGATGCTAAACTAGCAAATGGTAGCACAATTGAGGACTTGAAATTGGTGGAAAGCATGAATTTGAACAACAAGGCAGCTGACATGGATGCTAAGATAGAAGACTCAGGACTCACCGAAGCCATACCAACAGAATCCTATCACTTAGATAAACCCGTTAGCTCTCCTCCACAGCCTTTAGTGAACACAAATACTTCGTCCAGAGGTCGCTGTTTTCGCCTCGAGTCCAGGGAGGAGATTGGATTTCTCGTGTTACCCGACTTCCTGATTCTGTCTGTGTCCCTCCTGTTTCTGGCATATGGCTGCAGTGCTCCAATAGTTTACCTGGTTCCTTACGCCCTCAGTGTGGGGGTAGGGCACAAGCAAGCTGCCTTCCTCATGTCCATATTTGGAGTCAGTGGCATTGTGGGTAACATCACCTTTGGATGGATCACAGACAGGAAGTAAGTAGGGGCTAGAGGTGTGATTTTGTGTGTGTGAAATAAATGGCTGGTATTTCATTAAAGCCCAATACTGACAGATTTCCTTCCCTCTAGGTGCCTGAAGAGGTATTGCATGCTGAGCTACATGGTGGCGATAGGCATGGAGGGCCTCTGCTGTATGTTCATCCCCCTCCTTCACTCCTTCTCCCTCCTGATCCCATTTTCCGTACTCTACGGGTACTTTGACGGGGCGTATGTAGCGCTCATCCCAGTGGTGACCTCTGATGTCGTGGGCTCCACCTACCTGACCTCCGCTCTGGGTGTGGTCTACTTCCTGCATGCCATCCCCTACCTGGTCAGCCCACCAATAGGAGGTAAGTGTTCATGAATTTATTAACAGTTTGAAGATGTCCTGTAAAAGTCTTATGGGTATCACTGTCACATTCATTTTGAGATCTTGACATGTAAACCTTAAACAAGTGAGACCAGGCTTGAGATGTTTGGTGGCTTTAATCTCATTTCAGAGGTAATTTTATCTCTTAGTTTCTCAGAATTTTGACCAAATGTACCCTGCCATCTTTCTCCTAACTGGAAAAAGTAAAAATGTTTTTTACTTTCTTATCCATTTCATCATGACATCCATCATTACAAAAATATTTGTACGCAGTTTGCACATTAACTGAGGAAAACAAGAAAGGGACATTTTGAATACTGGAATCACCACTAGCTGCCATCTTAGAGCCAGATAATAAATAAGAATTAAAGGATTGTGTTTTCTTCCACCGAGGTATAACACATCTTTCCTGTTTCTCTGACTCCAGGTTGGTTAGTAGACAGGACGGGAAACTACACAGCAACCTTCTTGCTCAGCGGGGCTTCCTTCATGCTCAGCTCTGTGGTCCTAGCAGCTGCCATGTTAGTCAGACACTGCAGAAAGTCCAAGTCTAACTCAGCTGCACATTGAAGTCCCAGTCATACTGCTGCTGCAGTTCAGCAGGGCATCATATGACAATGCCAATCAAGATGCTGCTCCTCCACCTGTGCGGCTTTGCGCCGCACCACTGCTGAAATGTGGGTTTACAAAGAATATATTAACGGTGCTATTTTGATGTGCATCACACGCCACTGATGTCTGAGACCCTGAGCTCAGGCTCAACAAGAGCAGTGGCCAAAAGAACCAAAGCTTTCAGAATCTGTGCCTTTTTTTCTTTAAAGAAACAATGTTGTGACTTTAAGACACACAGATTGTGTTATAATGAGTTTTCTGTTTGTTGTTAAATGTGTTTTGATCTTTCGAAAAATAATACTCACACTGGTATTTACGTTTTTAAGATATATCTGAACAATTATCATGATACTTCTGTTCTAGTAGCCCTTTTTTAACATTGCTCATGTGATTTCTGTGTTTGCGTTGCTGGCTGTCAGTTTCCCACTGTGTTTGTGTCCTATCAGAAGAAGCAGAAGAATGTGATTCATTTGCAGGTATCATGAACATGCAAATGGTCCTGCACAAGACTTATAGTGGGAGATGCACAGGACCAAAACACTGCAGACTGAGAATAAACAAGGAATACTGCACACTTTCGATCACTTTTACCTTACTTTATTTAATGATGATGTCTTGGTCGGTACGCTCAATTTACCATGAACTTTTAATCTATCATGAACAATCTATGGTGGATATTTCTCATCAAGAATGCTTGATTGTATTAATGTGAAAACAAATAATAATTTCAATACCTCAGACTGCACTTGAAGTAGTTGTAACAATATGAAACTGTCTTTTAGTCTGCACCACTGGAGCTGGTCTCTGAGGGAGGAATATTTGGAACAAGTTATATTTTTTAATGTTAGTAACTTTATCACTAAGTTTGTTTTTTTAACAGAATTTAAAACTGAAAATCCCACACATTCCTATGACTTCAATTTTGTGATTTCATTTTATTATTTTGATGTTTAGTATGATTAATCCTATTATTTACAGCAACAAATATCAAACGTGTGACATTTCAAGCAAAGACAATGTGCTGTCAGGGGATTGTTATTATTTACAGACTATTTTGTGCAATATCCAGCATTACAGACCCTTACCCTACAAACGGCTACATTGCTCCACCATACATTTCCAGACTTCCTGCATTCAGAAAAGCTGGACAGAATAAAATGAAGTCTGGACTGATGCTCATATTTAGCCTTTTGCGCTTAACATTTAAGAAGAATGCTGAAAAGTCAGTGCTTCATGTTATAGGCACTGCAATTTGATGAAGATTCCTGGGAAAAAATAGTGCCAGTGATTTATGCCAAGTTATGAGTCTTTGATTTTAAAAGTATGTGAACCTCTGTTTCAGACTGTGTGGTTTCAGTGACCAGTAACCTTGATTATGAAAATCACATTAAAAATATCACTGGAGACCATGAAAGTCTATGATGGTTGTGTTTGCTGTGTGCTGAAATCATGACACATGAGGAAAACTTAAATAGTTAAATAGAGAAGAATTATATTGATTCAGTCATTCGGTATGGGTGTTTGATGTGGAAGTAGCAAGCAATATACGTTTTATTTTTAAGTGTGTGCCTTTATTTGAATTGTGCTCTTTAGTAGATTGCCATTTAGCCAATAACAAGACAGCGTTTCGGTGACGTCAGCGGACAAGGAGTCGAGAAGGAGCCGGGCTAAATAACTTGGTTGTGGCTGTTGAAATGTTAAAATTTAAACGTTTTGTTTCGCCCCGGGCAAACATTTTACCAACCCAGCTAGATTGTTGACACCTGTAAGATGCCACAAATTAATTTGAAGATGCAGCCCGCTGCTGGAGAACAGGTAAAAAATAAATAAATAACGTTTTTCTTTGTTTGCTAAATTTCGTTAACGTTAAGCATCGGTTTCTCGAAAAGATAATTAACCGGCGATGTTTGAAAAATCCAGAAGGTCATTTAAAACACTTAACACGCTAACGTTATCGTTGATTTAAAAAAAATGCCGTTTCCCAATTTGCGCCTCTGTTTCGGAATCAAAACAAAGATGGCAGCCATAGTAAGTTATGCTTAACGCTACATGAGAGGCACTAACTTGGGCTAGCCCAACCCCAACATCGTTTTTCCCAGGAAGCGACTTTATACTTGTACTCCACTTTATTTAATCACAATTTTAGGTAGATTTTTAGAAAAAGGTTGATAAAACTCAACAACTGCTTTTAGTGTTGCTCAGAAAGGACAAGCAACCTCCAAACATCCTAATGGTGTCACAGGTGTTTGTCATCAACAATCCCTGTATTGACCTCCTGAAAATGTACAGCAGCAACTCCATGAAGGACAATCACACAAGCATCTGCATTCAGCTCATCATTTGAGGAGAGTGGCGACTTTAGTCTGGTGGTGTTTGGAGGTAATGTTGCATACCCAGACCTCTGTGCCAAATGACAGAGATAAAGAGAGACATAAATTGAGAATATTATTTTTTTCTGGAGTAATAATAATTATCTGTTCTATTCTGTTCTGTTCTAGTCTACTCTGTTTTGTTGAATCTATTCTGTTGATTTTTTTGTATTTGGTTCTGTTGTTTTTTCTAATCTGTCCTATTGTATTGTGTTCTGTTGGATCAATTCTCTTCTATTGATTCTATTCTAATACTCTGCTCTGTTCTCGTCTGTTCTATTCTAGTCTGATCTGTTCTTTTTCTGGTGATTCTACTCTATTCTGTTCTATTATATTCTGTTTAATTGATTCCTCCCTATTCTGCTCTGTTCTATTATGTACTGTTCTGCTCTGTTTTGTTATATTCTTCTGTTCTACAGTTTCTCTCAGCATTGAAAAAATAAATCTCCCTCTAATTGGAATCAAGCCACCTTATCCTTAAAAGTAAGATGCATCAAATTTAATTATCGCTGTTATTCGTGCACTGTATTTATCTCATTCAACTATCAGTGTTAAAAACAGCTTTTAGAGATGTACTTTGCATTTCTGGTTTCATGTAGTTTCCTGACGTGCCAGATACAGAGGACACAATGTCACATCAAGATAATTCTAGCAGCAGTGGTGTGATGTTTACAGAGCTACTATTTAGCACTGTTCAGCAGTCATACTGGGAAAATACTTTCTTGTTTTTCAGGTGAATAAAGATGGAAGTAATGTCCAATGAATATCAATCATCAAAACAACTTTACAGTGTATAAGTAGAGCCTGTAGATGGCTGAAGGCAACAGGTTCATGCTGGGCATTTGTGAAAGCCAAGGACTTGTAGCGCATCATTAACTGAAGGGACCATTTGACCCTTTGACCGGCTTGTTACTGTTTTGCTTGCAGTGTTGTTATCTCTGAAAATAACTTTGTCAGCTGAACTTGTAACAGAAGAAATTAAATGAATTATCTGCACATCCACTTTTCTCAATAAGTCTGGCAGTGTGCGCAGACACTGTATGTTGTCCTCTCCCATCCCGGAAAAAGATGTTTCTGTTCCACGCCGTTCTGGTAGCCTTCACACACCTCCAGACTGGGTTCCACTGCTCCACTGCACCGCCATGAAGGTACAACAGGGTGAAGTGGGTGTTTCAGCCACTAGAGGGCAGTAGACTCATGTGCAGCTCATGGTGTTCAGTTTGTTGATCATTTCATACATTACAAAAAAAAAAACCCTATTCAAAACAAATGGTCTACCAGCTGACAGACAGCTACTGGACTGTGAGGAAGTGAAAATGCTGCTTGATGATACCAAAACAACAAAACTAGCTTTAAAATGAGCAGAGAAAGGGACAGAACAAATTAAAACGCACTGCCAAACTTTCTTAAACTCTCTTCTTAAAAATCATCTGTCTATCTCTGTCTATGCTGCCTCAAGATAGATCTAAACTGTGTAAACTTGTATAATTGGGCTGCATAATTGAATAGTGTGATTGTACATCATGATTTTAGCCTCCACAATGGAATAATACATTGTTAAATATTGTCAAACTAGTCATATTAAAACTTTGGATGTCATGAAGAAAAGCTTCTGTCATTACAAATGATCAAGATGTTGATATAAGATGCCAAAAGTGCTGGAAAATTGGTTTGAATTTTGACTTTTATGATTCACAATTGCAAAAACAAGCTTTTGTGTGGTTTTAATTAAAATAAACTATGTTTTTACCAAATTGATTCTAAAATGAAGTTACATTGGAGAAGGCACTGACTGTGAAAAGTCAATTTCCCTCTGACTTGCTGCCACAGGTACACACACACAAAAACACACATACAGCTATTTTTTGTGTAGTTCTTGTGTGTGCACAAGAAGAACTGTGTGTGTGTTGTATTGCCTGTTGACTTATGCATCTGTGTGTCGGTGCATTCAGATAAGTGTGTTTGTATAAGCATTTGTGTAGTGTGTGTGTGTGTGTGTGTGTGTGTGTGTGTGTGTGTGTGTGTGTGTGTGTGTGTTGACTAAAGAGAACATCCCGTTCTGAGTGCATCTGCCCCCGCACAGGGAGCCCTGCATTGTTCCGCTGTTGCAACCACTGTTGCGTGTTTTCTCTGCATCCTCAAATGTGACATGTGTTTGTCTGTACCATCACACAGTATATGCCTGCCTGTGTTTGGATCTATTTTATACCTACAGTCTCATAATTTCTGTATCTGCTGTTCTTTATTGACAGCTGATGTTTTGCTTTATTTGTATGAAGTCTTTATTAAGTCAGAAATGCTGCAGAAATTAACTCGCTTTCAGTTCTTCAAAATACTGTTTGTCAATAAAGGGCATGCGCAAGGCAAAGAGTTGATATTACATAGGCATATCTATAGTTTTAGATCAAAATGAAACCAGAAGTTCGTCACTCGTTCGTATCAGTTAATAAAAATGGAGGATGCCTTCTGTAAAAGTATTTTAATTCTACTGTCGGTTATGTTGTCATGTCACAAATCTCTTTGTACCCACGTTTGTGGCACCCTCATGGAAGTCCAGTGGATGATCTGCTGTGAGAAAGGATTGGCAACAGCCAGTCTAGATAAAAGGGGGAAAAAAAATTGAAAGCTTGTTTTCTGTTTGTAGATGCATTCACTGATCTTCTGTGTGAAAGTGAGAAATCTGATAAGGTAGTTGTTTTTCCAATGAACAGTTTTGTCTTAAACCCTAGTGTGCAATCCAAAACTGATCCGCAAAAATGACTAATTCTGTAATTGGTAGTTAGCTTCTGAGACAGCATGTTTCATGTCAGTTGGGTCACAGTGTCCCACCAGCAGATGGGTCACTCACCACAAATACATTTTCAAACTGTGGGAAACACTGACTCAACTACTTGCCATTAATGATACTTGTAGCACATATCTACTGTACAAATCCAATGTATTTAAAACAATACAGTAAGGTATAGGTAGCTGAGCTGATATGATGGTTACTAGTGAATACAGTCGCCCTATTTTTTGTCCACAGTGACTTACAATAAGCAGATTCAACCTCTATATCAAAAAGGGATGTCATCAAAACTTGTTAAGTGCATCTTTTCCAAACAAGCAACTAAGAGCGTGTTCAGGGCTGCAGTCCGAACCACAAATCATAATAGTGTCTGTTCAGTTCTGGTGAGACGGTTGAGTTGGTGAGATGATCTTTAGACCAGCTGTTTAATGCCACCATTTCCTCCAAGCAAATGACTTCCAATATGGCTGCCAGAGGGTGCGTGACATCACCTGAAGGCCTCCGTGATCAAACACTGTGTGTGTGTGTGTGTGTGTGTGTGTGTGTGTGTGTGTGTGTGTGTGTGTGTGTGTGTGTGTGTGTGTGTTTTTTATTTTTTTTTCTTTTCAGACAGAAGTTTCCACTGTGTAGGTGGATGCGTGGGAGGCAGGCGGAGGAGGGGTTTCCTCTGAGGTTGGCATCCCCGAACACAAAAAAAAAACAGAAGAGAAAAGGACTTCCCCCTGCTTCTGTAATGACACACACACACACACACACACACACACACACACACACACACACACACACACACACACACACACACACAACCTCTGTGTTTCTGTCAGCCTGATGTTCAGTTTTGAATTCATTTTAATTGAAGTGCAACAGTAAGAGCACACGAAAATGCATTGTAGAATTTGTCAATACTTGACTTTAGTCTGTAGTCTTGCTTGTAGTCCTCTAACTTGAATGGATCCCAATAGGAGATTCTTCTTCTTCTTCTTCTCCTCCTCCTTCTTGTTCTTCTTCTTCTTGTTCTTCTTCTTTTCCTTTTTCTTCTGCTTCTTCTTCTTCTTTTCCTTCTTTTCCTTCTCTTTCATATTGTACTGGGTTTCAGCCTTTCATAATGCAACCATACAGTGTATATACAATCTCTGCCTGCATAGCAAGCATGCTTACATCAGCACCCTGGGTTCAATCTGAGGTTATAGACTGCTAATCCACATGGGGGAGGCAAAGCCAATGTGATGCTGGAGCAGAGCATTTAAACATGGCCGCCATGTGGGAGCATGTGCTTTTATATATTCTTCAACAGGGCAAAAAGCGTAATAATTATTCCTGCCAGATTCTTCTCTAAACCTTCTTCCATTTTCATCTGTTCACACAGGCAGTGAGAAAAGTTTGGACTCCACATTTTCATATGCCAGATCAGTATCGGTTTGCCCTTTGCATTGTCACACGTGATGTGTAGTGTATAATACACTGTCCCATTAATGTTTATATGCGGTCTCCAGCCCAGCAATAATGGTCGCTCTGGAGAGAAGCGCTGAGCAACTTTTAATTTTTTGATTTAAATCAAATGTTTTTTTGCTACTTTAAACACAGACACTGTTGAACTACAGAACAGCACTACTGATGTCGGCCAGGAAACGTGATCTCACACACACACACACACACACACACACACACACACACGTGCAAGACACCTGCGTTGTTGGTTTACACTAGATTCACTCGCTGATAATCTTTTGTCATGCGGCAGCCAGGTGCATAATGACACTGCGTGTGTGTGTGTGTGTGTGTGTGTGTGTGTGTGTGTGTGTGTGTGTGTGTGTGTGTGTGTGCTACCACATCACTCATACACACTTCTCTGTGGGAAGAAAAACACTCTACGAAACACAAGACACTCCTGAGGAAGTGCAGATGAAAAGGACACATGTAGACACTTCCACTCACAGCCAGATACTGTATGTTTCCTCATGAAATCTTCATGTCACTTGTCTTACAGACTTTATTTATTATCTGTCTTTATTTTTTTGTATCTTATTCGTTATTTTGTAGTATTTCAGCTGTCATTTTTACTCCAAAACTACTGTTGTGACTGTCAAAAACTGAACAATACTGTTTACAGAGTATGAGTAAAAACAGATTCAGAGTTTCCAGTACATAACAGTGCAGGACAGTCACATCGTAGCACTGTCTGTGTTTACATGCTTGAAGTATTCCCTCATGGGTTTGATCTGATGGGTATAAACAGTCACACCATAACTGGATTATTGAAACTTGTAAACTCTGACTGTAGTTCTCTAAAGTGAGATGATAACCCTTGTATTAAACAGGTTACAGTCATGTGGAAACATGGTGATGCTGTCATGTTTTTGGGTACAATATACTCAGTGTTATGCACCTTTCCCTTGCAAAAGAAGGTGGTCCTTGTATATGTGTTGCCAAATAAAGAAATGCTTGCAAGACCAACTTTATGTTCACACTTTCTTTTACAGTAGTGTGAACACATTATCAGCAGTGGGCTTAAAGTGCGATCTAACAGACTTTTATAACCCCATTTTCTCACAATTTGGAATTCTTAATTTTCTATGCACTGCAGTCCACTGTCAACCTAAGAGAGATGCAGAAAGCCATGTGCCCAACTGGGCTATTCTTCCAAGAGTCCTCAACATAAAAACATCACTTTAATAGAAACAAACAATATTCGTACATGTTCCGTTCCATTCGATTATCTTTATCCGCTTATCCTTAGAGGCTCGCAGGGGGCTGGAGCCGATCCCAGCTGACATGGGGCCAGAGGCGGGGTACAAGTGGACAAGTTGCCAGTCAATCACAGGGCTATTTGTACAAGTACAACACATAAAACCCATAATTAGCCTATACATTGTGCAGGACATACACAAAAAACATTAAACAAGAGTGTGCAAAAATTCATGCCCTGTAACAGCAGGGAACCCACCTTATATACAATGAATTGTATCATTATTAACTCCATATTTCTATTGTCTCACATGGATTAACTTAAGATATCTTTTAAAACTATTAGTAGCCATTAACCTAGTAGTGTCAGGTAGTTTATTGCACCTTTGACACGCCTGATAAGCTAATGGTCTTTTACCAAGGATTTGGGGTCGGGTTTGAGCAAGATTGTAGAGTTGCCAAGCTTTTCTCAAAGTTGTTCAGTGGTCCACTGTTTCATACATGTTTCTCTCCTCTGTTTGCTCCAGTTTCCAATTCAAAATAATGGGGAACATCTTTAATAAATGACGCTGTTTCTTTCTCTTTTTCCATTTTTCCTTCAGTTGTTGCAAATCTGGGACACGGTGATGATTATAGAGCAACAGATTCATCTCAAAGTGATGCCTCCTCCAGCCACAGCTCAGGTAACGACACTCACACAATCAAAACAATCAACGTTTCAGGGTGCACAATTCAAACTGAGGAAACAACAACAACAAAAAAACAACTTTGTTGGTAATTTCACTCATTAACCCTGTTTTTCATGCACGATTTTGAATGCCACCATTTATAATAGACTGCTGTCATCATTTAATTCCTCTTTTTTACAATTCTCAAAAGACCCATGCCTGCTGTTTAAAGTGGTTGACGTAGTGTGCACACTGAAGATTCAGAAGGTCTGCACTGACAAAGGAGTGTAACTTTATATACTTTATTTTTATTTTTTTGATCACTTTACCAAAATGAGTGCAGTACCTCACAATCTACGGGTCAAGAGCAGGGCCATGAAGACACATTTGGTAACGCGTGATTTATTCAAACCAACATCAAACCTATTCATGTGTTCACTGTATCAGCCCGAAACGTGTAAGAGATCAGGTGACAGTTAAAGTAGCTTAGATCAGTCAACAGGTACGATTTTGTCCTATAGTAAAAATATTACGTTCACCATAATGTGGAATGTTGAATGAATAAATTATTTGGTTGTCTGTTGATGCCAGTGATGCAACAATTACTTGGTCAGGATCTGGGGTTTCTAAGCCATACTCAGGGTTTATTGAATTTCAAAGCTTCAAATCTCTTTCTCTTTCTTTAACTGTAAGTGCGTCAGACCTGTCAAGCTTTTGTCTCAGGACAGAGGGTAAACTCACCGTGCTAATATCTTAATTGAGGTTTCTGGCCTCCAAAACGTTTTTCTCAAACACCTTTGAAGACTCCCAATTTATGTTTCCAGTTACTTTGATGTACTGTATGCTCAGAATTTGTGTTTTATAGACTTATGCCAGTCTAAAAAGCTTGTGGACTGCTTGCCTCGTTCGGGACTGTCTCATCCCTATCCCAAAAGTATTAATGTTGAAGCTCAAACAGATTCAATTCGGTAGGACTTTTAGCCTTTTTATGAGTTTTCACATGTTTAACTTTATTCTTTAACTGGACTAACCCTCAGCGCTGGACTGTGCCAACTGTCAGATGGGGCCGATGCTGTGTATAGAAAACAGGTAATTAAATTTAAATGGTTGTTGCCTTATTTTGAAGTTGGACTGATAAAAAGATAAAAAGCTAACCTGGACTGAACTGCTTGTCCTTATTTGATAAGTAGAACCTATCTAGTCCTCATGTTATGTTTCCATCTCTTCATGAATTATTAAAAAAGAGGATCGTAAAGCTGTATCGACACACTGATTTCAGCCACGCAGCACAGCTGTTTTCACCATCAGCAGTGTGACTGAAGTCTGGGTTAAATGTAAAATATTTATAGGATTAAAAATGAAAAGATTTATTATTATTATTGGAATTGTGCATCTCTCTCCTTTTGAATGCAAAATATCACCCTAGTTTAAAGGTGAGAAAACTGAGCTTTTGAGCAGCAATTGCTGGCATGAATTTCAAAATGAGACATGAAATTAAGATTAGGGACAGTGGAGGGATCACACAATCCTTGCCCTCAACATGCCCTTGAGCACTGCAAATGATTCAAATTATGATATTTTTTAAATCTGTGACATGTTGTAGAAATTAAGGTTTAGTAACTGTTTGTCACTAAACACAATACTACGTTGTTTCCCTTAAAATTTGGAATATGCAGTATATGCTGCACTGCCGCCAAGATACCCAGGGACACTCATGCCTTGTTTCTTTTGGCTGAGGACTAGTTGTGATAAGATATGGTTTAGTTTGGTTGAATTTGGCTCTCTTCACCTTTCCAAACAGAAAAAACTAGTGTTGAACAGACTGTCGATGCAGGCTGTGGCTAAAACCATAAGCAGTGCAGGCCTGTAAGTCAGATCCTAAACAGAACTCTCTGTCCTCATCTGTAGCTGAGCAGTCTCCACGTTCAGTCACAAGGCTTCCCCGCTCCACATTTGAAAGCGACCTTTGTCGACCGCTGAAGCCAGAATGCATTAAGTGACCACTCGTAATGTGGACAAATCTGATTTTTCTCGCATTGAAGACAGGCGGGACATTCAGCGGGCCTGTTTGCTGGTGGTGATGGTTCACAACATATGTGGAGATATAACGTTGTTAACTCAGTACATCTCAATAAAAACAGTCATGAGAGGCAGATAAATCACATTTTCAGGTCAAGTGAGAGCACCATGTGGACACGCGTTGATTATGTCGGAAAACACCAGATCTCCATGGGTCTGGCTTAAAATAATTCTCACCAAAACAAGGTCAAGGGCAAGAGACGTGGTGTTTCTGCTAGATGAATGGTTCTCAAAGTGTGGTCCTGCAGCTTCTGGGGGGTCCAGCATAGTGGTTGAGTTCATTAGAAACTGGACCTACAGCCTAGGGACCAGGTCTAGACAACCAACTTGAATCTATAATCTTTCTATAATAATGATCTTTATTTATAAAGGACTTACAACAACAGAGTTAAGAAAGTGTTTTGATTGACACACCAACACATACTGAAGAGAATGAATGAAGAGAATGAAGGCAGTAATAGAGCGCAGCAATTAAAATGTACTAAAGGAAGAAATTAAAAGAAAGAGGACTAAAACAAAATAGAGAGTATAAAAGGATTAAAAAAATGAAGAGTAAAGATAAAAAATGATTTAGGTTAAAAATATCAGAATTAAAAGATGTAGAAAGGTTTAAAGACGTTTGAAAGTTGAGAAAACAAGACACATCACATAAAGTCAGGTCTATAAAAGTTTTGTGAGGTCATTTAAAAGATGTTTTTGATTGTGCCAGTTGTATCCCCTTCAGAACACCACAGCAATAAAATTAATTAAGTTTAGTACTGTTTTTTTTTTTTTTTTTCCAAGTTAATGACACTCCATCGTAGATTTGTAAATTGAATTGTTTATAAGACTTATCTTTTGGCATTTTGTCAGCACAACAATTTTAACTTGACACATATCACTATTATTCTGCTCATGCCACATTTCCCTCCACCACCCTAACCTCCTCCTTATGTGCTTTATTTCTTTCGGTATTGTTGACTAAGATTTAATATCTTAATATCTGTGTTTAAAGGTTGGGTAGGCAGTTTTCTTTTGGTGTCATTGGGCAAAAATGCCATATTAACCGTGCAGCATATTGTAATTCAAGTGGTCTGACAGCAAACCTCTACTTCAGCCCCCCTCTTGGCTCTGTTTTCAGGCTTCTAGCCCGTGACGGTAGACTTTAGCCAATCACAGGTTATTTCAGAGAGACAGTGCGTTCATATTGGCTGAGCTACAAGAGCAGATGTGTGTGCATGTCCCTTCAGACGGTGAAAGCCTGATTAAGTGGCGGAAAATCCTGCAACATGTGATAAGTTTCCAACACCTCCTTTGCCTACAGCGGTGTATAGAACAAAACAACATGTCCCGGCTCCACACGGAGCTCTGGGCTCATTGTGTTCAATGTCATGGCGCTCGTATCGACGTGGCAAAGAGGCAGGATGACAAACAGTGGGGAATAACTTTTGACGGGGGACAGTGGCGTGTGTGTGGTGTACTAGCCTCTCATCCCGCTGCTGGACGGCGTTGCAGCTGCCTCTGAAGCCTGGGGCGCTCTGCTCTGCGGCCGCGAAGTGCTGGAAGGGCGTCTTTGAGAAGACAAGTTGCGGTGGGAGGGACCACGGTCTCTGTGAGGCTCATGCCGTGGAGAGTAAGCCCTACAAGGGATACGATTTCACAGGGGAACTGACTCCTTCTGCTGCCGGTCGAAGTTGTGGGTTTGGTGGGCTTAGCGGAGTGATACGAGGCAGCAGAGAGAGAGGCGCAGGTGCACAGATTTTTGCCTCCCCCAGCCTTAAAGGGAGGATTAGTTGACCAGCAGAATCCTCGTTGCTGCTCGGATTCTGTGAGACCTCCCTCAAAGAATAGAGCCTTTTCCACCAAATCTAACTGTATTTTTGTTGTTTGTCGGCAAGTGTAGCAATAGCCTGAAGTTAAAGAAGCTCTGGACGCTGATGATTAATTGTGGATGTTTAGGGATTCCAACCGCTGCTGCAGTTCGTTTTTCACAATTAATTTTGGCCATAGTGCTTTGTTTCCTGTCAATAATATGCTGTTAAACACAGCACATTGAATGCCACTCACTGAAATTTTACAGCATTAGGGACATTAGGGAGTGTGATTGCTACATTCCAAGTAAATTACTCTTATTTACCTTAGAGGGGCGCTATTAGTTTAGTTTAGTTTACTTGTATTTTGCTGTAACATGAGATACAGATGCATTACAAGACCACCAATTTTTGTTGTCACATTTTTAAATTGGACTGATCTTTGAGAGGGGACAGTATGTGTCATATACCATTTACCTGATTTTAAGAAAACCTGGAGAAATAATGCATCTACCTCTGCATTCCAGTAAAGTGACACTAACTGACTAAAGTACAGTTGGGGGAAACAAGGGGGCTTATATGTATTTGCACACACACATTTTTCAATGCAGACATTTGTATTGTTGACAGTACAGCGTTGCATGTGGCGTTCTGATCAGGCAGTGACATTTGTACACTTTAAAAATTACCCTTCCTGGTGGCAGAGTTCTCTCTCTCTCTCTCTCTCTCTCTCTCTCTCTCTCTCTCTCTCTCTCTCTCTCTCTCTCTCTCTCTCTCTCTCTCTCTCTCTCTCTCACACACACACACCTTCTCACACACACAATTTGTTCACAAAGGAATGTCTGATATATGACTGATGCAGCATTAATCTGTAAAAATTGGAACGTGACGCTCATAATATTAAGACTGCATTCTCAGAACAGCCTCACACCATTATCACACATACACTAGTAACAGATCATGTATTTTTCTCATAAACCACTCAATAAGTAATTTCTTAGAAGTGTGTTATGTGTGTGTGCATGTCCTCTTCACCCAATACACTACTTCAGAATGTGCAGGGATCATGTCCTTTGTGAGGAAGAGAGTGAAGGTGTGTGATTAAATGTACCTGCGTGCGTGCGTGCGTGCGTGCGTGCGTGCGTGCGTGCGTGTGTGTGTGCTTGATTGTTTGCTTTCCTCCAATCAGTTTTGTGTGTGTTTTTGAGAGTGTGACCAATTTGAGTTTTAGACCGTGGGAGGGAGGACATTTTTGGAAAGTGAGGACATTTTGGCCGGTCCTCACTTTCAGGCCGTCAGGTTAGAATTAGGTTTAGGTTAGGTTAGAAGAGAGATGGACTACATCAAGTGGAAAAAAGGGTTAGGGTAAGCGTTGGGTTTAGGCATTTAGTTGTGATGGTTAGGGGCTAGGGAATGCATTATGTCAATGAAGGTCCACACAAGTATAGAAATACAAACGTGTGTGCCTGCACGAGGGCAGTTATACATGTGCTTTTTGTGATTTATGTTGCTGTAAGTTGTCACTTCAAAGTTTTTTCTTAAAGCCGTTCAAGGTAAAGAAAACCACACAATTTTTCACACCTTTAAGACCATAACCTTTCCAGCCTTTCTTCTTCACCCTCCCACACACACACACACACACACACACACACACACACACACACACACACACACACACACACTTTTGCAGAGAGTTGCTTAAGAGGATACGAGAAAAAAAGAAGAAGAAAAAATCAAGAAAGAAGGAAAATTTGGACAAGAGCTGATAACAGATATGAGGTAAGGGATAGAAAAGAGAAGAAAAAGAAAGAAAGAAAACGCAAAGAAAAAGGGAAAAGATAAGCTAGGCTGGGGTCAGGTTTACTCTTTGAAACAGCCAGTGTGAAAGGGGATTTGTGTTTAAATATTAAAACCTCACAGTGTGCATGAAACAACAGATGAAAAACAAACAAGGTTAAGAAAGAAACACAAAAAGAAAAGTAAAAGGTGTGCTGCTTTGTTGTGGCAGATTTCTTTGTCTTGCAGGCTGTTGCCTTTTCTCACCTGCTGTTTTATGTTCACCACAAGAGGTTTGATTATAACTATATATAACTAAGAAACTTACTGTAGTTCACAGTGATGGTGACTCAACTCAAACTTTTGAAACACATACACTGCAGGATGTTTTCCATTCATTACACATGTTCTGTATATTGATGTTGTTAAACCTTTTCGCACTTCTTTTGTCATGGTGTACTATACTATACTATACATATATGCTATTTTTAATTATCAAAAAATGGAAGATTGTGCTCAGAGTCAATGCTGCCTACGAAAATAACAACACCAAAAAGCAAAGAAGGTGCAATAGTTATTCCTATGAAAACATATTTCTTGTGTTTGGGTTTTCAAATCCTGCATACCTACTTTATGCTGCTCCGTACTCCATATGTTCTGCAGTTGTAATGTCAGATGTGTTATATTGTTACATCATATATAATGCTGTTTTCTTCTCCTGTAGCCTTAGATTCATAGCTGAAAGGACCTAATTTCCCTTCTTTCAGTTTAATCAGATACTTAGAATTAAGTTATTTGTGTTAAAATATTTCTCTATTTTTTCAGATTTTCTACATAAAGTAAATTCACTACATTCAAGTTTGTAGACTGAAAATCTTTGGGGGAAAAAGTCATCAGTTTTTTTTTTTTTTGGTGCAGTGTGATGCATAATTCCTGTCCAGTGTTTTTGCATTATAGTGCTTGTACATTTTGACCTTTGACCTCTTGTGGTGATCATGTTTATTTAGCCCCCTGTGTGTTTCTGCATAGTTACCCTAGAGCAGTTTGCTTTGGCTGTTGAACCTTGTTAACAAAGGTATGTTTGTGTGAGTGTGTGGGCAGGTGGGCGGTTATGTTTCTGTGTCTGTTTCACAATGTACATGCAATATGCATGTGTGCCCCTCTCAGTAAAAAAAAAAAAAAAAAAACGAGAAAACTTTTTGTGTGTGTGTGTAAATGCACACACAATCACACACAAAAAGTTTTCTCTTTTTTTTTTTTTTTGGGGGGGGGGGGTATGTTCTTTGTTGTGTGTATATGTTAGTATGGTTTTGTAGAATATTGTTTGTGTGTTTGTGTGTGAAACCAGTTTTCCACTCGTCTTCTGTCTCTCAGGCTTGTAGAGGAAACCTTGAGTTCTCATTTTGAGTCCGCCCACTGTTCTCTATGGAAACTTCACACACACAATGACACACATACATATAAACAAAGAGACATGGCACATGATGGAACATGGCGTTGACATGTGTGCATCTGTCAGGTTTGTTACTGATTTTAAAATATATATATATAGATCTAAATATAACGAATGAAGACGACTGCCACAATAAAAAATGTATCACGTTAAGAGTTTTAAGTTCTTTGTTACAAAAGTACTCATAGTTGCCTCCACTAAATGACTGAAAGCAAAAAAGTTTGAAACACTAGGCACAATTTTGTACTATGAAAGGTGTGTTCACACCCTGAGTTTGTTTTCTTAGGTCTAAACCTGAAATGAAAACCTTATTTTGTTGCGTTTATGTCTTTGGGTTCTTCGTGCTCATCTGCCTATTTGCAAGCAAAATGAGGTGCCCAGACGTCACATGCCTCGCAACAGTGTTGGTAACCTGTAATCCAAACAAATCTGTGTAACTTTCCATCTTGCCCGAGGGACAGTTTGTCTCTTCTTTGCAATGGGCTAATGCACATTGAGCAGACTTTATTTTGTTCTGCTCACCTTCCCCAGCAGTGTTTGATTAACACTGTGGCTGTCATAAAGAACTTGTCAGAACCATGGACAGCTTCAGGAGGGGAGGGAGAGAAAGAGGCTATGCTGCTTTATACCAAATATTACAAAGAGAAACATAACTCGCCACTTAGTGAGACATTTATACACAACTAATCTCTCATATTACGGATTAGTTGTTGGTGGAGGGTTTCTTGTCTGTGTGGCAGGAGGTGGCGGCTGGGAAGAGTAGGGAGGAAGATGTCTTGTCCGATAACATTCTTAGCAGCAGACCGGATTACTGATCTGTCTGACATCAAATCCACACACAAGTTACGCAAAGCAATACTGCATGAAAGCAGCCCACAGTCATGATACACATTGCACATGTCCAGACCAATCATGTTACATGCATTATTGACAGTTAGATAAAGTCAGCCACACTGACCAGTGCAAGGCTGCACACATTTAAACTACAGATGACGAGACAATGTCAACAATTTAATTTAATTTTGCTTTTAATAATTAATTTAATTTAATTCTTTCGTAAGGCTATCATTGATTGCAGCATTGGAAATGCTATAAGATAATGGTTGATTATCTATCAGGATTTTGATTTCCAGCAATGTTTCCAAGAATGGCAAACTGCACCTGTCTCCTTCTACTCATAATCCTGTGCATTTTGGCTTCATTTCCTGTACTTGGTTGATTTTAATATTTGTGCAGTAATATTTTTGGTGTATCTCTGTATGTGGGGCTAAAACCCCACCAGACCCTCTGCAGGGGGAAACACCGAGTGCACATTCTACTGTCTCTGCCCTCTTTCATCTAAATATCTGCATCCTGCCTCTGAAATATCACGTTTTTGTTTTTTTTAAGGGGGTTCGTGGTGGGTTTTATTTTTCCCCACATGTTAGATAAGTATGTACATGTGTGGGGGGGTTTGTGCTGCATGAGACTAGAGAAATAGAGCAAGAAAGTGAGCGAAATGGCAGGTTTCACCTTTGGTTTTAATGTAATGTAGAGCAGAAACAGAGTGTTTCAGGTGAGAAAATGTCACGAGGTCATTTTGTTGAAATTAGGTGACTCCTCCCTCACTAACATCTGCTGTAGTCTATTTTGACATTTCATGACATATCATTGTAGTGCAACATTTCCTTTTGCAGCATGCTTGATGTGTATGTTTTTAAACTTCAAACCTGCATGTGTCATGGTTTTTGGTTGTGTTTTGGTTTGTTAACATGTGAAGTGCCGTGTTATCCCTGTGCCGGTAAAAGGTGAGGTAACTGAGTTTTCACATGTAAATCAGGTACTGCCAAAATTTGCATTAGAGGTCAAATGAACAGTGTGAAAAAGATTTGAATATGTACAAAAAGCCCACGTTTACAGAGTATGTTTTCTCTTTTCTTGTAATTCCTCGTTTCCTGTCACTTTGCTCAAGAACACACTGAAGGTTTCAGTGTTTTTGAAACTAACTAGTTTGTTCGATGTGTCTTCCGACTACATCTATAATGTTTATACCTGTTCAGAATGGCCACACTTGAGGGTGGGGCGAAAACCCTGCCGTCATAGCCTTCTCTTGTCTGGATCTTCTCTCTCCAAGAACTCTGTGTAGTCTTGGAGACTTGTAGACAGTCTCTGTTCAAAGGCATTCATAGTGTTTCACTCATGATTCACGGCTCTTCAGACTTTCATTCAGAGAAAGAATCCTTTGTTCCTTACAGGCGTCGCCGTGCTGGTTTTCTGTGCCTGCTTCCATTTATTTCCATTTTCTGCAAAAGGCCTTTTTCATGGAAGACATTTTGACATGTCACAGTAGGAATAGCACAGGTGTAAATAATAAAATTAATGATGGCTCAATTCCATTTAGCTGTTCAGGTTCCTGGTATTGTTCATGCTGTCTCACTGTCATTGGAGATGCTCCAATGTTGACTTAATCAGATGTACTCATATATAAAATATGTTATTATATTTTTTATATTACAACACCTAAAAATACATGTTATGTGGTTGCTATGAATATGGGGTTAACAGTGATGTCGTAAGGGACAAAAGCTGTTAGGAATGAACAGTTTCATAAAGGGACTGCATTACCAAAACTTTATCCAAAACATCCAAACTTGGATGAAAGCACCTACAGTAGTTGCACAAAGGAAAAGCTTTAACAACCATATTTTGTTGGACAAACAGATGAAAACATTTACAATAGATAAACTCATTGATTTTTCACAGATTACTGAGTCAGATGTGATAATGTCTACACAAAGTGTGTGTGCACCTCACAGTGTGTTTTTCCACTCTTTGCTTTGACCTCATGTGGCAGTTGAGACTATCACGCACGAGCACTGTAGAGACCATCTATTAGAGCAACCATGTCTATTTTTCCATTTCCTCTGTTCACACTGAGCTGAACTCACTAACCACATGCTTTTCTTTTCCAATAACCAAATTGACTTTCTACTCACAAAACACAGTTCAGTGTGTTTCTTTCCCACACCACTGTCAGTTTGAAGATTTGCATGTGAACTGTCCACTGACTGAACAATTTAATATCTATGCTGTTTTGTTGCCGATGACAACACAATCTGTTTGTTTTGATGCAGCATCTTTAATTCAGATAGATGGAAATGTAACTTTAACTTCAACCATATGATCTTACAGAGAAGAGAGCTGTTTCACAAGAGGCTTGAAAACACCAAAACATGAAGATGCAACATTCAGAGAAAAAAAACTAAGAAACAATTGCCAACATCATAAAATACACGCAGAAATTCTAATTTCAGTGTCCTTCCGAAGTCAACTCATGAATAAGGTTCACAATGCTGGAAACATGTCAACTTTAGTAGCTGTTCTTGGTCTTTTGATCATATCACATGATCTTCATCAGCAGCATTGGCCAAGTTGTCATGGAATTGAAAATGTAAGCACTTTAAGGACTCCTCGTTCATGTCCATGTTCGTTCTTGACCTCTGAAACTGCAGTTGAGAAATCTCATTGCAAGGTTCATTTAGTAGCTATTCTGGAGCTTTCAATCATATCACGCTGAGGAAGAATTAAATGTACTTTAATTGAATTTGCTGCTTGTCTGCACAGAAAGTGTTCCAGCCACGTTTCTCAGTCATCTGTCTCATGCATGTCTGACGAAACACATACGTGCCTATTTTAATCAATCCAGCTGTCTATAGAGGCCGCGTAACGGCTCACGTTTCACTTGCGCTAGTGTATTTTTACGCTTCAAGTCTATTTTCTTCCAGTTATACATGCTTAACTGCAGTGATTGTGTGTTGGGCTCTGAATGCTGCCAAACAGCCTTTGTAGACACAGGTGGAAGACTGATGCTGCTGCTCTGCTAACGTGCTGTTCATGCTACGCCTCCTGTGTGGACACGGTGTAAATCAACTTTAGATTTTTATTTTAGGCATGGAGCATCTAAAAAGACTTTAGAGTGAATTTGACACTCATCATATTTTTGCACTTCCTCTGACATTTCCACTGCAGTGCTCTGCAGAGGAGAGTTGCAAGCATCAAGGAGGAACCTCAGTAGACCTCTGAATTTCACTAACCAAGCTGAAGTGCATCTCCATTATTTTTAGCAAATGGGAATTAACCAACTTTATCTGATAGAAATATTTTTACATTCACAGTTAAGTTAGCAGGTTAAACGTGGAATTACAGTAAAATGTGTCAGAAGTTCAAATCCAGTCAGGATAAGCTGTTGCTAACTCTGTTCTTCCTTAATTCCACTGCCTAGGAAGAATGTTCAAAACAGTCCCTTTGTTACTACGTGATTATGATGTACGTTTGACAAAACAATGCAGATTATATGTTGACTCAGAGGTTTTATCTGTCTCAAGTGAGTTTCAAGTCTTTGCACGCTGGTTTTCATAGCGTGTTGATGTGAAATGAAACCATGGGCTGCCGGAAATGTTGGAAATCTATCTAATAATCTGAACAATTACAGCATGTTTTGGAAAATGGTTGGCAGTGAGGTAAATTGCATGTGAAACTGGCACAACCACTGTTATGGTCCTTAAACATCAATGCAATTGTTACGGCTAAAAGTAAAAGCACGTTCATTTTTCATTCATTTTTAATATAATTGAATTGAAGTCAAGTGAGCATACGTGCTGGCAGATATTTCGGCGTGCAGCAATCACGGTAAATGTTGGCGATAATGCTCCGCCCGGTTGCAATCCGTCATTAAAAAGAAGAAGGCGCGGTCAAAGGTTGCGATCGTCATTTCCGGTAAGCGCACAACAGCAGTATTTGATTTGGGACGACACTACCCTGTCAAAATTAACGCACTACACAAGTCAGTACATAGTACGCTCACATGCAATATACTGTGTACACTAACGGGAGTACGCGATTTGGGACACAGCATTTGAGACATTAATGTAGTGTACCACTGGGTGTCGGTGTTGCTGCAGTTCCTGTTGGATGCCAGTAGGAGGCAGTAAAGCTAAGACATCACGCCTATTTAACAAAATCAAAATGCTGCTTTGAATGCCTGCGATTGCTAAAAAATCAATCCACTTCAGGGACTTGAAGATGGTTTGAAGCCGCCACTGCCTTTGATCTCATTGGCTCCGACATAACTGCACATTCATATATGTAATCAATTAGGTGAAACAGGGAAACTGAATTTGTTATTTTGCTGTCATACTGATTAGAGTATCTGGTTGCTGAATGTTTGCCATGTAATCCACAGTTGTCAGGATATATTAAGCATCTTGGCTAGCAGTCTATTAGGCCCAGTAAAAGCAAAATTTAGTTTTTCAACAATAGGCCAGCAGCCAACATAGGTTTATAAGGGCTCTGGCATTAGTAGACAGTCGGCCATGGTTAAATCAGATTCACAGTGGCATTTTTAGTTGGCTACTTTTTGGTGTTTTTAGATAGAAACACTTAGACTTCAGAATAGTTATTTCCTCTCAACAGAACATACATGCATGTCAGTGTTCAGCTGGCCCTCAGCTGTAGTCCCTGTGGTGCAGATTTTAAAAGATGCGAGGCAGCATTTCTGTTGGTCTTATAGTCAGTGCTAGTCATTGAGATCTGTTGAGTGTGTCAGGACCTGAAGGATAAACGGTGTGCTGAATGGACTCCAAACATGACAACACTACAGCACAGTATTTAATTAACCGGCTGCATGACATAAAGTGTGTGTGCACAGGAGTGTGTCTGTCACTACTGTTTGATCACAGCAAAGTGAGAACAACTGTACTACCAGACTGCTGGAACTGATCAACACGCAGAGAAAACACACACAAACAAAAACACACACACACACACACACACACACACACACATGCATGCAGCAATGTTTTGCAGTCAGCGCAACGTATCCTGTTTCACAGTAGAGTACCAAATGGAAATAAATAAATAGAGTTCCAGGCAGAGTTGTAAGATAAAGATCGAGAGACGAGACAGATGGAGTGATAGGAAAAAGGGATTAGTTGGGCTTTTAGATATAGATTTCTTACAATGGACATTGTGCCATGCATTCAAATAAGCCTCATCCATTTCTGTGCAGTGGGCAAATCAGTAAACAAAGCGATGTAGTGTGTCAGACATTTTACAGGCTATTCAAACTCCTAGTGGATTAAGGAACACGGTCATGCAGCAATGGATTGCAACTGTCAATTTCTAATTGACGCAGAAGACAATAGCTTCTTTCGAAACCGCCTACTACATCCTACAGACGTATGCAGTATGTACTACATACTGTAGTATGCAGTATGAAACTGTTAAGTCGATTTATTTTGCAGTATGCTAGGCCAGGCTTAGCTGGTTTCCGGTTTTGAAAAGCGGAAGTAAACAATAGTACGGCTAATGGCAAACCACCGCAATAGCGTCCTCTTAAGCTCTGAAAATGAAAAGTAATAACTGCAGCCTTGTCACAATTTCAGCTTGCACATGATTAAATTAGAAAATAATGTGTAGTGGTACTGCTATTTATATTCCTCCCTGTCAACCACTGACGCGGTAGTGTTGCTGTCTGCCATTTCAACAATGGTGACCGTGTAAATAAAGTTGAAAAAAAACAATGGGGACCGTTCTCCCCTTTGCATTGTGGGATACAGTTGGCGAGGTAGACTGGTCCGATGCATACTGGAGATTTTTTCCAAATCAGTACGACATCTGGGTATTTCTGGCATACTGCAGATTTTGCTTTTGTTTGCATACTGCATACTACATGCTACATTTTGGCCAAATCATTACGTACTGATAGTATAGTAGGCGGTTTCGAAAACAGCCACTGACACGCTGCAAGGTCCAGCAACAAACACCACAACAACACAGACAGATTTTCCAGGTAACACATCTAAATCTGAAGGTCTCTTGTCTCTAGATCTTGTCTCTAAATCTGAAGGTCTCTCTTGTCTCTAGATCTTGTCTCTAAATCTGAAGGTCTCTCGTCTCTCTCTTCTCTTGTCTTGAATTGCACAATGAAGATTCTATTGTTACGACAAGACCTGCAGTAATTCAATCTCATGCTACATCACATCATACATCATAACGAAGAACAGTATAGTGATATATAGAATAACAAGAGCCTTAACCTTTAAACCGACTTTCTCCGGGATTTTTGTCCATACACATGGTATAGGAAATAGGGGAGAAATGCGTATGAACTGAGTTCTTCTGAACAAGAAAGCAGGAAGTGTTAAACTACAGAGTGCGTGCTTTGCAAATGGTATTTTTGAAATCTGAAGACTGTTTCAAAATTTAGGAGATAACATAAAAAAAAACAGCTCATATACAAAGATTTGATTTCACTTTGCCCACAGTGTTTGTACTGCTATTTGTGTATGTAAGTAAACCTGTTAATCCTAAAATATTGTATTTTCTTCTCTAGTGTGGCATATGTAGGACAACATTTGAATACCATAGCTCCACATTAGTTAGTTTTTAAGATTAAGGTCCCCATTGAAAAAATTCTGTCTTTTCCCCCATTTTCTTTTATTGGTGTGTTCAGTTTGTTCAAGTTGAAGTAATAACATTAAGACATTGACAAGGATTGATACTTCAATGAGTACTTTTGTTTCTTCATTATAATGATTTTTTGCATTCAAGCTTGCATGTGATGTCTTGGCTCTGATTAATTGCAGCCTTTATAAAAGTCTGCACAAACCAAATAATTAAGAGTATTTGTTCACAATTACCCACTTAACATTAAAACCATGACAGATGGGAGCAATGAGCGTACATTTCTAATGTCCATGCACGAGATCCAGATCAGGAAAAAATATATCTGTGACTCAGATATATATATCTGAGTCACATGTGAAGAGAAAACACTCAGAGTTCAGTCGAAGTGTGAGCAGAAGTAGAAGTAGAAGCATCTGTGTGTGAGAGAGAGAGAGAGAGACACATAGCTGTGACCTCTCACAGCATGGTGTTAGGTCTTCAGAGTCACAGTGCTATTGTATCCTGACCTCTCACATTACAATCAGTCAATATTATTATGTACACACACACACACACTCTCTCTGTCTCTCTCTACTGGTCCAGGTGGTCAGTATTGTCTTATTGGAGGAGGAGGGGGGTCATGGTTCACTGCATGGGAACCGACCAGTAGTCAATATCTGTTTCAAAAAAACAAAAACACACACACACACAATTTCTGCAATTTGCTCTAATATTTGTCTTGTTTGACAAAATGATCTCAACTCAAGGTCCATTTTCTAGCCTTTTCTGGAGATTTCAGCCTCATCTCACAGTCTTCATCAGCAAATGGGTTTTTGCTCAGCTGCCATGGAGTTGGGTGTGTTGTCACATTTATGGTGACTGATGTTGCATTTTTACTATGTTGCAGTTATTAGTAGTAATTAAGCAGTAGGTGGCAGTAAAGAGGAGCTTAAACTGGCTTGTATGAGTGAACTGTTGAGGTTAGATTTTTTTAATCTGCTTTGCTTTGCCTCTCTGAGCCTGGGGAACTTTGAGGGGGTGAAAGGGGAGGTTCTCTTCAAGGCTTGAGTGAAGAACAAGAACATGACTGTATTGAGAGGGATCATGGCGCATCAGTGGCAGTGGGCTAAGGATGGCATGGTTAAGGTGGAGAGTGCTACATGGAGCCTTGGCAATAAATGTTTATGAGGGCTATGTATTTTGTGACACACTTAAGTCTGATCACCATGCATTTATTGATGGTCAGCATGTATTGTGCTTCTATGGTGTTTAACATGTGTGTGTGTGTGTGTGTGTGTGTGTGTGTGTGCTTGGTTTTCATTTTTTAACACTGGTGTAAAGTGCTGTAACTGGTGGTTGGTGGACATGTTTTAATAAAGGAGGGTAAAAGTCAAAATGTTGTTGACTGAGCATTTTGACTGTGAAGACACAGTGATGCAGGGCTGATGTGGGAGCTTGCTCGTGTCTTAGTCACCAAAACTACAATTTGCAGTGTGCACATTTTTTATCCTTTTCACATACAAATGTGTAGCTTAGTGTCTTTCTTAGCATTTTATTACTCCATAATCTTGCTTAACTTTTTTTCTATAAGGTAACAGGTAAAAATGAATCTCTGTGCACATTAATTTAAGTAAAGTGCAAGTGTTTCTAAGAGCAAAATCAAAAGTTGTATCATGATATTAACTGTATTACCCTCTATATGTATATAGAGTATATGTACTATACATATGTCTACTATATGTAGACTGTGTCCACCATTGTGAACAAGTTGTTTCACACTCAGTTGTCTCTCAGTAAACACTGCGTTCAGCAGCCTGACTCACCCATTTGTTTCACAACTGGGTCAATATGCTGTAATGAAGCCTCTCCTGAGGCTACAGACATGCTGATGATAGAGATTTACATCTACATTTTACACATGATCGCAACAGTAAAGCGTCTTTTTGTTTATTACTAACATTACCAGCAACTACTGTGGTTGTACATGTTTCTCAATAAGGAACTAATGTTTAGGAGAGTGTACTGCCACTGTATCCATAGAAACTCTGATGGGCAGATTTAATGGAAAATGGGGAAGTATTCATCATCTCTTCGTCTGAATGTATCTAGTCATCATGACACAGTTGACACAGTTGGTGTCTTTAGATAGAAACAGTTGGCTGCTGAATGATGCCGTAAAACTTCATCAGGTTTCGATTTTCCAGCGATGTGGGGCTCCAACAATGATTTGGCTGTTTAAGCAAATTTGCAGAGGAGAGCACAGGCAACCACAAACGTCATTATAAAGCGGGAAACATTTAAATGCACTTGTATAAAATCAACCATGCAGAAAACCCCTCTCTTTCTTATCTTGTCCTCTTTGTAAACTCGGCAAAAGTGGTAGTCGGTGGGAGTGATAACATGACAAAGGCCAAAATGTGACACTTTCTATAAGGAACTAATGTTTAGGGGCGTGTACTGCCACTTTTAATTATACTTAGCTCATATGTTTAGTACTGGAATTAAAAAACAGTGTATAAATCAAGTTGGTACAGTACACTGTCCATGCAGAAATGGAATGAACCTGATATGAACCCTTTCCTTAATTCATTATACTCAACTTTTTCCTTTGTCGCTGCAAGTGCTTTTATTTCAGTTGTACGAGCGCATGTTTTACGTTGTATCATGGTTTGTCATTTAAAAAGACCACACGACAGACTACAGCCATGCTAGCAGCTCGTTTGGTGCTTTGAGCTAAATGACTAAATAACGTTAGTATGCTAACATAATGCTCACAGTGACAATGCTAACATGCTGATGACTAACAAGTATAATGTTTACCATGGTCACCCTCTTAGTTTAGCATGTTAGCATGCTGACATTTGTCAATAAGCCCTACACACGAGGTACAGGTGAGGCTGATGGGAATGTCACTAGTTCTGCAAAGCATTCGACAAATTGAAATTTTAACCTCACCAAAGTTATTAGAAATCATCCTGAGGGGGACACGAATGTCTGAACCAAATATCATTGTCTTTAGCATACATCGTCATTAGCATTGTCATTATCATACATCGTCTGGGCACCATGGATATCTGTACCAAATTTCATGGCAGTTCATCCAGCCATAGACCAAAGTGATGTACAGACCAACATTGCCAGCAGCCTGGCTAAAAAAGTACAATGTAATTCTCTGAGTTTGACATGTGTCATATAATTAGTTTGACTTGACTTTTCCTTATATTTTCTTGCACGTCGGCCACACCGAGCCTGTATGCGTGTTGTTATTTGTTATATTCCAATTTACCTTCCATGAGGAACTGTCTTAGATTTCTATTTTCCTCAGCATACATTATGACCAGTTACAAACGAGCAGGTTTTGATATTTCCTTTTGTATTTTGTGAGGGAATTACGTTGGTGGAGGTTGTGATTAATGCAGTGTGGGCCTCCATCTTGCTTTTATGTGACTCCTTATTGAAGCCTTGATGTAGTGCTGACTAAGTAGGCCTAAGTAGTACACCCTGCCCACCACGTTCACGGTCCAAAGAAATCCAACAGAAATCATACAAAAATCTATGCATTGACTTGTGGTTCAGCGTGGTCCATCCCTTCAGTATTACTAATACTGAATACATTAAACAGAGCTCCAATCTGCCTGATGTACAGAAAGTAAAACACAACCAAGGCAGATATTTACAGCCATTCACACACATTTTCCCACACTCTGAGGAATTGATCGGTATTGATCACATGTAAATGATATTGATTGTCTCACCCTTTTGCCTGTCTGTATTGATTTGTGTGTGTCTGCTCATGTGTGTACGCGTGTAGATCGGCTCTTCCTGCTGCTTCTAGGCGCCCATCACCACTCTACTCTCCACCTGCTCTGCCTCACCTCTGCCTCAGCATCACAGAGCCAGCGCTACCTGCAAGATGTGAGACTAGCTTGAATGCAGTAGTGACCATCCTGTAAGTGGAATATTGTTTCGTTAACAATACTTGCCTTTGATAAAGCAGGAAAACAATTCCTATACAAATGTATAGTCAGTTCTTACATCATATTGTCATGGAACAGGTAGAACTGGAGAGATGATTTGTTGTTATGTCAAGGGATTTTCATTTACACCAAGCCTTGAGACTATACCAGCCACTTACAGCCTGTAATTTATAAGTCATGCCATCGGTTGCCTATGCCAAAGAAGTTATGCTGGTCTCACCTGAGAGCTGATGACTCTGACTCTTTGCCTGGCGTGCTCTTGCGCATCGCCAACCGCGCACTGATTTGTGAGCAGTCAGTGCTCGAAGTTTGTTTCAGTTAATTTAGGTGTAAGAGCTATTTATTATTTGTTTGTTTAATTTGGCAGCAAGACAGACAGCAGCAGCCACAATTTGTTCTGTTGTTTGCTCGCTTGCCAAGGCTAAACAAAGCACAGGAATATGCAAAACTTCTGAATGGACTTTTGCCTGTGTACAATTTACCCTGTGCATCATTGCCCTTTTGTGTTCAGCAGTATAAGTTAAAGTTAAACTCTTAACCAGAACTATGTTTGAAATGTCCTGCCATATGATTTTAACGGACACTTGCCAGCCAATCAGAAATGTGGGTAATAGTTCATAATGACACACACATACAGGGACTACATACCTCACATATAGTGCAAAAATACACAGTGCCAGATATTATACAAAGCAGAGATCACTGTAATGTACCAGAGCACAATCCATAGTGGAAAAATATTGTTCACTGAATTTCCTCTAAGATTCTGTCTTCAGAAAGATAAGTGTGGGATCAGCAAAGCTCTTAAGATGATTCATAACTGCAATAGTAGCTCATACTGGGTTCTTCTTTCAGTGTGGGCGTCAGTTTCGTCCAAATTGTGAATGTGTCAATATTAAATATTAGCACATTCAGTTTTCTTAGATTGTGCATAAGGGGACACACTGGCTAAAAGGGATTTTGTAAGTTAGTATTTGATTTCATGATGGTGTTTATGTTAGTTTCGTTTGATTTTGACAAAACAAATTAGGTGTGATGGTGGATTTGAATACTTTAGTATCGTTTTAGTGCAAGAAATGAGTGCACTTATCATTTTTTTCCTTATGGGAAATGACATAAGACATGGGTGAACATACATCTACCTGCAACTTTGGAAAGCTACAAAGAGAAAGCAAAATGTTTCCCCAAACATGTATTAATACTGTTTTTTAATCAGTTTTACATAGTGAATGGTGATACACAAAAATGCATTGACTACAGAGGCCTGTGTAGGCAATACACACAAGAAGCAAAGTAAAACCAACAAATCAGCAACCACAAGAAATAAGAGTCCAGGAATAAGTTTAATTATTCCAGTTTAATCCTGATAATAGAGAATTAAACATAATACAAATGAGGTCATGACTCCAGGTGGCCCTATAGTTCCTGGCCTACATCAAAAAGCCTCTGAGCATTACAGAGTCTGGATAAATGGATTTATCAAAAACTGTACACTCGAAAATCAAGTTCATTTAGTATCTAGTATATTTGAGACATCTTCAAGTAGCATACACTTTATTCTATTCTGTTGTCACTTTTCCAGTGTTCATGCAGTATGCTCAAGATCTGGTTAGAATTCGTACTTAGTATGAAACTGAAAGTAGTGCACACAGTCACAGTGAGAGACAGCAATTGCATTTTTTTTATTGAAATATTTTCTGTAGTTGTTATCACTGCTTTTGTTACTGTCACTTTTCGTCTTTGGGCACCAGACACTGGAGTATTTCAGTGCCAGTAAAGGCACGTGAGAGACAGGGGGAGACAGAGGAAAGAGAAAAGAGCCAAGAGAGAAACCCCACCCACCAGGGGGTGGATCGTGTTTTGCAGGAGGATTGTCCATATCAGCTCTGAGCACAGTGTAGAGTAGTGTAGTGTAAGAGACGAGGGGAGAGAGAAGGAAATCTTCTCAGTGCAGACAAAAGCGCTGTTTCTGGCTGGGGTTTGTTTACCTCCTGTAGTGCAGTTTCCACGCTGAAGAGGCGGATTATTAAACCATTCCTTCCGGGAAAACTTCAGCACAAACTCTGGGATTTATTTCGCTTTTGACGTTTTTTTTTTCCACTTTTAGAAGTTAATGTTTCGCTCACTTTGGACCTGTGGATCCTAAATGGACTCGCATTGATATTACTTAGACATATTCATATTACAGCCAACTTATCATCGTGTTATTTTTGGAGCCAGCGGAGATGTCCCGCCACTGACATGCATCATCTGTCCAGGTGAGTTGGGACAGAGGGAGTAGAGGTGTGTGTAGCGCTTGTGTGTTGTTTTTTTTAAACAATTACTTTACAAAAACCCATTTTCCCTCTGTGCCGACTGACATGTCAGTTATCACGCTGCAAACAGCCGCTGTTATACCTCCTTAGTGTTTTTAAAATACAGGAAATTAATAATAGCTTTGCTTTTGCATTGTAATGCTTTCTATTATTGTGAAATGTCATTGCAATCTTTCTGAAGAGTGTTTATCATGCGTAAAAGTGACTTCAAACCGAATTTAATTGACTTTACGGCGCTTTCTTTTCATATAATATTCCTGTAATACTCCTTTCAGAGTTTAAAGCGACATTTTCCTACTAAGGATGTTTCTTATACCTGCGAGGGCTTTAGGAGTATGTTAGTGCGTTTTGCAGCGATCCTCTGACGTTGCCGGTATGTTTGGCAACGCAGCGCACCGGCTTCAGTTCCTTTTGTTAACCCCATAACCCATTAGTTGAGTGTAAACGGCATTTCACCCGGGATAACTGCTATATACTGAGTGTAAATTACAAGCTGTGCCTCTTTGTCTTCAGGGATGCAGAGGATAAACTGCATTTTGTTTGCTGAATAGAGAGTGTGCAGGCATTAAGCACTATACATATTTCTAAAAAATATCAAGACTTATGGGACGATTATGTTTTACTTCTAATAGTAGAGCTGATTTTTGTTCATAGGTGAGACTGTCTGCTTTGTTATGATCGAGGTCACTGAGTTCAGCCGCCTCTTAATGTACCACTCCATGTCAGGTAGATTTTTAGGAGATCAGGAGATTTTTAAGACCATTTCAGGCTTGTTCGCCTTTAGCTTTTCTGGTATTAACACTTGTGATAAAAGGCAATTACCCGACTGTAAAGGATAATGTTGCCACTTTATTACCAGTTCAGGAAACCTTAGCCTAGTGTGCGCGCTGTCCTGTGGGAGGCGCACATGCACCACTTGGGTTTGAAGAAGAAAGCTATAGAAATCATAATCCAAGAGGCGCACAGCTGCTCAGTTATTTTAATATCTTTGTCTTAATAGTAAAGTGAAACCTTATCGTGTAATCTGAAATGTCAGTTTTTCTGGGTGAGACTAGACCTTTCTGTCGTCGCCCACGGAGACACGAAACTACAGCCTACCTCTTCATGTAATTCAGTGACTGTGCAGACGTGCTGATGAACGGATCTCGTCAAAGATTTAGCACCGTGACACCTGATCAAACGCCTTGTCTGTTAGTTTTTCTGGTACCGGCGTTGTGGGTTTCCTTTTCTTCCCTCCGTGTGCTTTTCCCTCTCGACGAGATGGCCTTCGGTACTTTTTGGTGCCATTCTCTACGTGCCGCCTGACACGCTTAATATCTCTCCTCGTAGCGCTCAGATCTGCACTGAAGCCAACAGGGAAAGCTTACATTTTCATGCGGCTGGAGGACAGACATCGCGTCCAGTTAAAGTGAGGTTGTTGTCGCTGTTTCTCCGTGCGTAAGAAATGCGTAAAAGGCAGGATGACTATTTACATCAAAGGTGCGTAAAAGTGTGTTTGTCGGTGCATGGAAACTTGGTGCTGAAAACCAGTTGGTTATACTTTTAGGTCATAGCATGGCACAGAAGTAGGTCATTGCCGCTAGGAATCCGTGCGCTTAGGAAGCTGTAGTTTAGTCTGGACAAACAGGAAGCGTTGCAACAAAATATCCTTTTTTTATAATATCACGTTGCCACGAGTTTTTGTGATTAAAAATGATAATGAGAAAGGTGTAAGTTTTTTTTTTATCTCAATGCAAATCAGTGTGTTTTAAATAAAGTGACTTTACAAAACTAATGTCTGCATAATTTTACCTTGATTCAGCAAGTTCCTCGTCAGCTGTCAATTTGCAGAAATATCCGATAAAAGTTGATTTACTCGAAAAAAATGATTTGCTGACTGACTGGTCCGCTGATATGGATTTCTTTCAGGCTGTTTGTATGTGACGCAGTTGAAGTTAGTCCAGCCGCTTCCTTCATGCCTGATTATTTTTTGCCCACAAGTCAAACAAAGATCTGCTGCAATCAGCAACTTCTGTCCAACAACAATGGATACGCACCGGGCGGCCAGTTTGGGCAGATAATCTGTGCTACCGCCTGAACAGGAACATAGTCATTGCACATAAACTAGACAAACACTCACTACACAACTCCAAACGCTTCTCGGCTGCGGCTGGACGTGAGCTAGAATATGGTAACGTTTCATAGAAAACCTATTGACCAGCTTATTGTTGGCACGTCCGCTTTTATTTAAAAAAAAGTCGGTGCTCGTCGGCGCGCCAGTCACCACGATTCTCTGTGAAATTAATCAGATTTAAGTTACAGAAATCCCGCAGTTCTAAAGGAAAAACCTGAATCTAGGAGGTCCAGTCCTGACGCAGCAGTGCGCTGCTACATATCCAGCTGCAGCTCCTCATGCAGCAGAGACGTGAGGCTGTACGCTGTTTGGGCAGAGTGATGAAAGCCCAGGCTGACGGTGCCGCTCTGTTCATCCAACAGACCACCAAACCGCTCCGATGGCTCGACCGCAATAGCGGCAACACAGAGGAGCGGAGGAGATCCACCACCCGCAGGTGCCGTTGGAGCCTCAGCGCAAACCTCCCGTTCAGACAACGGCGGCGAGCGGAGCTTTGGCCACCCCGATTCCACCGGAGGAGGAGAGCCGGACTCGCCGTCCTGGTGCAGAACCAAACCCCTCTCCCCTCCCGACAGCCTAGGCGTGTTTCAGACGAGATCAATATTCCACCTCCCTCGCCGCGCCTCCAGTGGATATTTCTCCTACGACGGCGACTCGCTGCCGAGCTCCCCGCTCTCCCCGAGGCCAGTGACGGCCGACAGAGCCACGCAGACTGCGAGCCCCACCGGCCAGGTGATGAAACACGCCCTAGAGCGCATGGCTGAGGCGCACGGCGGAGGACCGGGGACGCAACAGCAGCACGGTGAGCACAGGCACTTTGCAAACATAACCGATGAATAACCGCCGATACTGAATACACGCAGGTGTAATAGGTTTAAGTTTCTCATTACAAAGTCCTCTGACAAGTGTTGGAGTGACAAATATAGCAGCGAATAAACTGATATGCAGCTCATTGATTAAATAACGTAAATTTAAATATAACTCAGATATATTCTTGCAAAGAAAACAGTTACACTAACACTTTCCATCATTGCAATGACCATATTTTTTACTCATAAGAAAGCACCTTTCTTTGTCTTGTTGCTGCTGCTATAGGTGATGAAATAAGACATCCAGTCAATGACTGCTGATATCCTCAAAAATAAATTAATCATGCCTGAAATAATGTTCCCACTACTAATTTTTGTCATCCAGAATCAGTTTTAAGAGGTTAAGAAGGTGGTAAACTGCATCTCTGCAAATAGTTTTCTCTGCAAAAAAGTGTTTAAAGTAAGTGTAGGTGTCTAGATACATGAATGCACACATTATACTATATTAGAAAATACAGTAACTGTTGTGTGTGAAAGTTCCTGGCCTGAATCAACCAATACAAGCTGCTCTGACTGTTTTCACTGTGAAATTAAGCTGCTGCTTCTGCTTCTGCTTCTGCTGTGTGGGTGTACAGCAAACTATGAAACCATAAAAGCCCAGCACAAGCTCCCTGAAGCTTCCTTTATCAAAGATTTGGGGGTTTGGGCGGGTGGTGTTGTTGAATGTTAACAGTGATAGTAAAACATGAACTGTACTCCCCTTTCACTAGATCTTACTCATGAGGGAAGAGTTTTTCCACTACTCGCTCATATTTTGCTACTTTCAGATGAGTATATCGGTCTTGTGTTTTCTCATTCAGATTTAATGTCTAATACCCGGCACACCTCGCTCCATTGACCCTCAGAGGGAAATCCAACAAATTCACGCTGAGACATGCAGATCCAAAACACACCAGCATGCCTCCTCAGCGCTGCCAAACCCATTTCTGCTGATTCTCATGTCTTCATTCCAGTGTAGTATTACTCTTCTTCTGAGTGTGTAAAACCTCCCAAACCCCACAGGATAAATTTAAACCACACACACAAGCCTAATCTAATAGGAATTTAATAACTTATTTGTACAAAAGTAATGTCCAATATAGGTATATTTGACATATTTTTTACATAAAACAAGTGAATTCTAGACTAAAAACCATATCATAATCTTAACAGCAACAAGTGACATTCATGTAATCCAACATCCAAGTCCTAATCATAAACTAACCCTTTAATTAAGTGATTATCTTCATCTTTACTTTCTGGTTTGAAGACATTTGGTTTTTTGGCCCATTGTGATATTGTGTAATGACATTTGTATTTGTTGTTTTTTTCTGTGTTTGGAATCCCTCACTTTGTGAATGAGTGTGACTCAGGCGTCTCAGCAGGCTGATGTTGGATTGCTGCCTTGGATGCACAGTTTTCATGGAGTCCTGCTGAGTCAGATTTACAGGAAGACGGGTCTTGACTTCTGGCTAAACCAAAAGGGCCACACCCAAGTGTGTGTGTGTGTGTGTGTGTGAGTAAGTGAAATAAGTCCAAAACTAGAAACTATGTAACAAAACTAGAATATGCTGAATTTCTCAAGGCAACTTCTACGTATGTTTGCTGCTGAAAGCTTGCAGTTAAAATATTTGAAATAGTTAAACATATTAAGTCTTTAGAGCTTTTGAAACCTTTGAAAATAATGTATAAGATTTACAGTTGAAGTTTAAGCACTTACAAGAGAACTCCACTTCAGCAATGCACCTCTGCAACATTGTTTGACTCACGATGGACAGTTTAAAAAAAAAAAAGAAGTATAAAAAATGATGCAGCAGAACCAAACTTTTATTCCACACGTTCTTCTTCCTTGTGCCCGGTGCCTACATTACCCACAATGCAACTCGACTGCCGACAGTTTGGTTGGAGCCGCGTTATGCTAGTAGCGGCTAACGTAGCCTCGAGCCACTAGCCTCAAGCGGAGATGAGGAGCGGGCTACAGAGGTGTGGTGAGCTCACTGCTTTCTAGCTCCATACTAACTCCAGATTTGTTTTTCATTTTCAAACTTGTAGTCTTCAGCCCCAACCAATGATGAATCAAGTGACATCACTTTTGGAGCCACAAAAGCCTTTATGCAACTTTTTTCACACATGCAGTAGTACTCCAAAATTGGCACACTTCCCCTTTAAGGAGTTCAAGCGTTGAAGCTGAAGCAATGAAAGAGTTGGAAGTATCAGTTGAAGAGTAAACACTGAAAGGAGTTGTCAGCTGAAGCGTAAGGCCGTACTCAGACCAAATCAGGCGCTGCAGCGAAAACGCCAGTCCTCCCATTCATTTGAACGAGGGTAGTGCGTTTAGGCTGCGGCGGTGGGGACTGCAAGGGGTGCTGAAAAAAAAACACAGCAGCCCTGCGGTGAAAAGTTAAAACAGAATCAACTTTTGGAGAAACGCAACCAACGTCACGCTGCAGTGGCCAAACATCAGACCGGAAGACGCCCAGGTGAAGAAGAACTTTGTTTACCATGTAGCAGTGTAGCATTCCGCTGTTACCAAGCAACTGTGAAGATGGAAGAGAGACGTGAAGACTGTACTTGCTGTACAGCTGTTCAACCCTGCCACGAGGGAGTACAAAAACGTTAATCCTCTGTAAACGGACCTCCCGCGGGCGGCCCCGAACTGGCCGTGGGAGGGCGCTGTTTGCTTAATCCTCTTTAAAGTGATGTAAAATAAAAACCGTAATAGCTAGAGCATTCATTCTTTGCATCTGAAAGCTAAGACTTCTGTCTTTCATTTCATCACGTTGTACGCTCGTATCGCGAGTTGATGACGTCATAACATCGCGTTACGTGCGGTACAAAACATGGCTAACTGGCTGCGGCAGGTCGTTGTTTTCATAATCCTCTTTAAAGTGATGTAAAATAAAAACCGTACTAGCTAGAGCATTCATTCTTTTTGCAGCTGAAAGCTAAGACTTCTGTCTTTCATGTCATCATGTTGTACGCTCGTGTCGTGGGTTGATGACGTCATTAAGCTGCGTTATGTGTGGTGCAAAACGTTGTGTGACGACGCAAGGTGGCGCCATGGATGTCCATGGGTGGCACGGTTTTAATTTATGACACAGTTTCAACAATTTTATCAGTCATTATGGTTTATTCACTTACATAGACTGTTAGTTGAGGTTGTACTGATTTTAGGTATATGAAGCATTTGAATATAATCCAGGAAATGACATCACAATAAGCAAAAATACCAATGTAGGCACTGGGGAAATATTTCTATTGCAGATGAGAAACGCCTTTGCACACTGCTCAAGCAAATTAGCATACCTCAAAAACTACATAGTTCAAATAACTTATAGAGTGTTAAGAAATGTTTTGTTCATGTTTCTACATTCAGAAAAGTTTTGGATCAATATGTTTTTATTCAGTAAAATTTGATGAAAAAACATGTCCGGTTTTTGTAGTTTTTTAATTTATGACACAATTTCAATACTTTTATCAATTATTATGATTTATTGACTTACATAACCTTTTAGCTGAGGGTGTACAGATTTTAGGGATATGAAGCATTTGAAGATGACCTCACAATAAGCAAAAATACCAATGTAGGTACTGGCAGGCCATTTCTATTGCAGAGTTCAAATCGCCGTGCAGTTGCTTGGCGTTGTATCGCTCTTCAATTTTAGATTGCTACAATCAGCACAGCCAGGTAGTGACACTCCCACACCGCCGCACAGCCCTGCTCTAATCGCCGCAGCGCCTGATTTGGTCTGAATACAGCCTAAGAGGTTAAAACAGTTGGTATGTCAGGTGACATGTAATAGGCAAGTCAAAGTGTAAGTGATGAAAATCCATTTGTCCACTTACTTACCACCCTTTTGAGCTTAGATTATTTCATGACATAGACTGGTCCCAAAGGTAAAGAATGACATTTCATGCTCAAGTCCAACATTGTTTTATGACTGCACCATAATCTCAAATTGAAAAATCAATTTGTCATCATTTTATATAATTCCCCATAATTCTCACATATTTAGCTTATTTGTCAACTTTAGTGTCTAGAATAAAATGTAAAATCAAGTTCTGTAGGTTTGAGCTTGTATTGATGGAGCCACCAAAGTGTAACAGAGTAAATCCCCCCACAGTGTTGGTGCAGTGGATGACAATATCCACTATGTAATGATATCGTTCTCTCATCCTGATAAGATTCATTTGTTTTTCTCAGATTTTCCAAATTTAGCAGTCGTTTTTCTCAAATGCAGAAACACACAATACTGCATGTTAAGCCTGAACCACATCCATCTGGATTTGTATTTTATTTTATTTCTTTACAAGGATAGTGGTGTTTTGTAAGTAAAAAAGTAATCTCTGGAGGCTGAAATAAAACTTCCGTAAGCCTCAACACATTGTAACCTCTGTACTTATGACTCTGCTCTTTATAATAGCAGTGGTTAGCTTCACTGATTGCCTTGTGTCTCTTATTGTTTTTCACTACAGACAGACAGGCAAGATACCAGTCAAAACAGACCAGCACGTGTATGTGTGTGTGTCATTCATTAAGTACGCCAATCAAAATAGGAGTGTGTGTGTGTGTGTGTGTGTGTGTGTGTGTGTGTTGCAGTCAAAATAGGCCTGCAGGTCCTTTGTAAGATGCAGACAGAAACCCTTTTCCTCTCATTCAGTCCGCTACGTCCATCAGATAGGACAGATAGGAGATAAACACACACACACACACACACACACACACACACACACACACACACACACACACACACACACACGCGCGCGCTCATACAAAATATCATACATTGTCCTCAACACAAGAAAAGTCCCAGTTATCAAGAATGCTGGCCTGATGGTGTGTTAGAGAGCGCCGGAGCTTAAGGAGGATCAGTTTATCATCTTGTTGTTGTCGTCGCTCTCTGACAGCGTGATTACAGATATCCTATCACAACACTTCCTCCTCCTGCAGCAGGAAGATTACACCTGCAGTCAGGTTTCTTCAGGCTCAGCCAGAGTGAAACAGTCGACTTTGATGCATTTTTGTCTTTGCTTGATTTATATTCACACGGTTTAATTATAACACAACCTCGGGGGCTGGTTGCACAAAGATAGATTTTGCCTGAGGCTTCCATCTAACAAATGGACTTTAGACAGAACACTGAGTTAATAGGCTGCACAAAGCTGACTAATAATCGACTATCTTGAGTAGGAGTAATTCATTATGTATTCTGGGTAAATCAAGACTCTTTTCAGCTGAAGATTTGTGTCCTCTGGAACAAGTTTCAGAAAATTAACTCATCCTAGATGCGAGTGTTGTCTCTAAATTCTTTGCTTTTTAATTGCTTGCCCTTCAGCATTAGCAAGCCATAAATTGTGAGCCATGGAAAGAGCTTTCAAAGACTGCTAGTTCTATGAAAAATGCATTTAATCAGAATATAACTTTATTTGACATACGCAAAGTGGTTCCACCCGCTGTGAAGCGTCTAATCTGACGAAAATAACAGAAGAAGAAGGGTTTTTTTCAGCTTCATTCATCAGCACTTATTTGAACAACTCGTTGTTTCGAGCCTTTCGACCACCAAGGTCTCCAACAAAAAAAGTTGTATCAGCCACAGACCAGTTTTGTTTTGCTGCCGCCATGTTTGTGTCCCTCCCAGAAACTCGTTCATGTCACCTAATGTTACCCCCACGTGAAGCAAACATGCGCAGAAAGAATTTATTCCAACCAGAGAGAAACTATTGGATTAAGCGTTTAATATTGTTATTAGGCACTAATATTTCCCTTTTGAACGGATTATCAAAGGTTTACACCACCCCTCTCAACCCGATTGAAAATTCCTTCCGATCGGGCCGGTCTCTTCCGATTAACGTGATTACATGAGGCATTTCTGTTCTGATTGGGCTATTATTCAGATTAGTGAAATATTAGGGTCCATGTAAACGCAGCTAGTGTCTCCTGACAGCACAATCGGCTCCAAACTGCCTTTACATACTAATTTCCGAACTTGAGCAAACAGTAATTGGACAATTCAGTGACACAGTTTAATTGACTTTTGATCTCTGGGAAATGCAGTACAGAAAACACTGCTCTAACATAACCCATAGTGTTTTGTGTAGTCATGGGTTACACTGCTGTTGTTTCCCATCATAACACACTTGTGGATGTCGCTGGTGTAGTCAGCAGCCTGATGGATTAATTGGAGCGCAGCCGCTTTGCTTTATTGGTCTCTTCAATATTGGAGGATGTGAGAAATATTAAGTCTGGGTTTCATAACAGTGTTCATGAGTCATAAGTGGAGATCGGTAAGAGGTCAGAGCCTTTCATAGTCATATTGTAATTCAGACTGAAAATATAACAGATTAACCACGAAAACACACACATACATACATACGCAAACACGTTCGCTCACCCGGTCAGCTGGTAGCGGGGTATTTGTCTACATCTTTGTTATGATGCCAGTGAAACACAGATTTAATTTTGTGACTGTTTTGCATGAAAATCCATTCTTTAAATTCATCTTTCTTAACTACAAATTTAAAACAATAGTTTGTCACATTAAACTGAAAAATATAAGGATAGCTTTGTGTGTCTTTTGTTGTTTTTTTAATCTCTTACATGAATACTCCGCTAGCATTGTGAGCATGCGTCTTTTATAACATCAATAAACTCAACTGGGTCAAAACTAAAAAAAGTCTCTGTTCTGATACTGTGAACCACCCACTCTCTGAATCACACTCTGCTCTGTCTGGTTGTTTTTTGTTTTATCTGTTTATTTCATTTCCTCAAAATGTTACTGCTGATGGGATTTTGCTGGTGATCCAGAATAGCATTTTTGCAGAAAAAAACTGAAAATTGTCACTATTTTTCAAAATCAAGATTCAAAATCAAAGGATGAATCAGTCAAGCTCACAGGAACTTAGTTAGGCTGTGTGGTGATTTTGATGTAGTGGCCACAGTCTGAACTGCAGATCTGAGTATGCTCATCATTTGATGTGTGCACTGATGGACATATTAGTTACACATACACATTAGTTGCAATGAATGGGCCGCCATCTCGGATCTCTTGGTGCTGAAGTTTAACAATGTTTTCGTGCTTAAATCACATAAAGCTGCAGACTCATGTTTGACTACATTTTGTGCTTCACATAAATGAAGCATCGTTCAACATGCATTTTAAACCTTTTAATCACTGCAAAACTGTACGTATGTTTTTCCTCTCTGTTTCAGGACCCTCTCCCAGCCCCTCTAGCACGCGGCCACGAAACGCAGAAGGGGACATGCAGACACAGGAAATCGGAAAAGAGCTCCGACGCATTGGGGACGACTTCAACAGGCTGCTGCTGCTTAGGGTCAGTGATCACAGACACTGTTGGTGTGTGTGTGTGTGTGTGTGTGGGAGAAGGGATCTGTCTATAGAGAGTATCCACCATCGACCACATTTGTGTAGCTCTTGAGCAAAGTGCTGAACGCTCAACAGCTGCAGTAGAGCAGCTGATTGGCTGACAGAAGAAGACTGTGGTTAGCTAACAGATGTAAGTGACTTTTATCAAATCCAGCATCACTTTATGTTGGGTAAGTTGTCTTAGTTAAGGTTTTTTGTCAACTTTGTCAAAAGTGGAGTCCCATCTAGATATGACTGTGTGAATGTGTAAAATCACTTTTTCTTCCTATCCAACAACACTCACTAATATGATTGTTTGCCACAATTAATTAGTCAGGGTTTATCAAATCACTGCACCCTGCAGTACAGAAATCAAAATAGACCTCAAATCAAGTCAAAATAGTGTCTATTTAACTGTGTGAATGTGAAGCAGGATCCTTTTAAAATTAGCAATATGCTCCTAAAATGCCGCCGTGGGTGATCTGAAGGAGCCTGTGACCAGCTGGTTATTTCCACTGCACTCGGGGGTGGGGGGGGGGGCAAACGAAATGACTTTTGATCAGAAAATAACCAAGCAGGACAGCCTGAAGCTGCAGAAAATGCTGATGCCACAGTAACCACTGCAGTTAAAAACAAGTAAACAGCCATATGATACAAAAAAAACCCTCAACAGTGGAGGAGCAGAAGATGGGGAAAAAGCAGCCCCATTCTCCTCTGCAAAGCCCCCAGTCATTTTCCAGTAGTGAGAAAGAAACAAAAACAAAACTTAGTGGTACAAATTGGGTGTTTAAATGTGGTGAGACCCTGAGAAGCTCATTGACTGCTCACATTATCAAAGTGGAGCTTATTCAGCCTCAGTAGCAGCAGTTTAGCTGATTATTTGTTGGCTGGCTGACTGAGGTACTGATGTACATGGAGGTGTTTGTGAATACTGACTCCTCCTTGGCAGATGAGAACAGGAATATTAGATGTAATTGTATATGGATATTATTGTCATGTGGTGTTGAAAATATTGAAAATAAGTTGAAAACTATGTTGAAATAATTACACAGGAAATTAAAATCATAACCAGAATCCAGTGCAATGTTCAAGTGGGTCCCTGTTTGGTTTGCGATATAATACACGTTCCTGCCGCAGGTTTCACGCGGTCCAGCTTATTGACAGTTGGTGGCGGTAATGTGCAAAAAAGTGTGGGTTTTAAAAAATTTAAAAATCGGGTTTGCAAATGTTTTATGAGAAGGGAAATGCATTCATCACATTCGTTAGACCTCACGGAGAGATAAAATGCGCTTTGGTTAGAGACACTGAATGTAAACATAACTTACACAGGGCCTATTTAATTCTTTGCTATATCACCTTTTCAGTGTCACATATTTTCTCCATATCATACTGCTGTAACATGAGAGGCATTTTTATTTGTCCAATTCCTAGCCATGTGGTTCTCTTTTAAAAACACAACACTTTGCATTTGGTTCAGCTAGTGTGCACTTCAAAACCAAAAAATTAGCAGATTTAAGAGAATACGTGACAAGAGTATTTTGAAAGATGGATGAGTAATCCAGCTTGGTTAATCAGCTCTGATTATAATATGAAATGACAGTTGCCTTACCGAAAAAATAATCACATTATTGCAGAGAATATAAATCCTTTGAATGGTGCAGTTCACCCATCAGTCAGTCAGACAGACAGGGTGTGTTGTAAAGTTGTAATAGGAGTTCATTTCCTCTTGGCTTGTGTTTCCTTGGCAACATTTCTGCATGTTGCATCATCACAGTTTTATTTACTCCCCTATCAAAGAGCTGACTGGAGTTTTGGGAAGCCAGAGAGGAAGAGGGGGAAAAAAATCAGAGCTGAATTCACTTTAATCTCATCAGAGAAACGGATTAAAAAATAAAAGTCAAGAACAGGCATGACAGGACTGTTACATCCCAGTGAAGAGCTTAAAATGCTCCCTCTGTGTTAAAGGCTTAACAGCGATAAAGCTACAACTCTCCAGCCGAGCAGTCTGATGAGTCTGAAATGTTCTTCTCCCGCTGTGTTTAACCTTCTTGGGTGCTAATGAGCATCAAACATGAAGACAGTTAACCCTTTCTGCCCTCTTCTGCACCCCCCCACCCCCAAACACACACGTATCCTGAACCAAAAAGCCATGATACCCCTTAAGGGATGTTATTTGAGTGCACTTGTGGTTCCAGCAGTCATCACATTACTCTCAAACCCTTCATTAACAGAGCTGGGTTACTCACCCATCTTTCAGGTTTGGGTTTCGATCAATCACTGCATTTACCTGCCTCCTGGATGATCACATATATTGTCAACATGCTCCTGGAACATTTCACCAAGTTAGGCACAACAGTCTGGGAAAATCAGGAGTTTAACGGCTGACACCAGTGTTACTCAGTGCACTAACATCAGGAAGAACTTAGTTCATTCCTATAAATCCCATGAGCTGGGATAAGGTATGTGCCAAGAGTCATGCAAGGCAAGGCTGGTCCTCCGCTGCAGAGCAAAACAGAGGGAGGTTTGAGAAATATGTGAGAATGTGATGAGTCGAGGCTGTGACTCAACACCTAGTCACACTAACCGAGAGACAGGAGGAGAAAGAGAAGAAAAGGAGTGCCTGTTTCTATGTGTCTTAGTGGCAAACCTTCTGTGAACCTGGGTACAGAATTATCCAGAAGGTGTGTGAATGTGTGTTTGTTCATGCTGCTGTAGAACATTGAGGAGGCAGAGAAAAGAGGAACGTGGAGGCTTGTTCCCTGTTCTCTTGCCAGGTGTTGGTGTTGCTGTGGAAGAGTGCACCACAGTAGCATAAGATGTTTTTCAGGTTTTTCAGATTTTAATCAGATACTTTATCATCAGAAGAAAGAATTTTTTTTTCAGAACATTCAGTTCACTGCAGTTTGTTCTGCTAATAATGCACAAATGACTGAATACATTCTTAATCCCAATATAACCATGATTGCACAAAATGAACATATGGCTAAAGAAATGAGGGCAGAACACTTGGACACCGCCTCAGAGATCCGGGTTTGAATTTCCCGTAGTGGTTGAGCACGCCTGTGGGAAGTCGGTGAGGGATCATGTCCTTGTCAATCTACTGGCAACTCCTACCTGCATGGAAGGGGTGGGTTCTTGGGACGATAGCATGAATTGGCACACGTTTCACTTCCTCGTTGGCAGGTAAAAAGAAGCAGCTGGCGTAACGGGTTGTCTATTTTCTCTCGTAGCTGACAGTAGGCAAGAACCACAAGTACAGGAGTGGGTCAGTCTGAATTGGAAGGAAGAAAAATTAAGGAAAAGACAAGATTTCATAAAAGTAACGAGAATACCAGCTCTGAACAGATGATTTTAGTTAGTTTGCTTATCATCATTCCTGCTGTTGGCAAGTATGCAGCTACTGTTCTGTTTGAGGAGAGGAAATGTTTTATCCTCTCACTTGAATGTGCCTTGCATAGCAGGCATCAGACCAACTCCCAGCCCTCCATCATGCAAGGTTCAGCGTTCAAGGGTGGTGAAACCACAAATTAATGGTTCTGTGTCTCTTCATATTGTGCATGGCCAAACTACAGGGGTCACTCCATCACCAAGCATTTAATTAAAGCCTTGTTTATGCTCATGCGAGACTCCGTGATGCAGGCCTTCGCATATGTCGCGTGATCTACAAGCTTGCACAGAGGCGTTTATGCTTAATGCGCTATCCGTTGCAGTATTCTCCAAAACGCCTGGGGGCATACAAAAGAAAACATTCTGTGAATAAGCAAGAAGTCAACGAGTGTTACCAGAAGATTGTCATAAACCAACATGGCTGCACTCGCTGAACTAGAGCTCGTTGTTGCTGAGGAAGTCTTTATCTATTAAATGTGGTGGCAATCTCTCTATGAGTTCAGAATCATTTGGTTGTCCCTGTGGTCTCTGATGGAAGGCTGTAGAGGTGCTTGTAAAGGCGTACCTGCTCTGCCAGTCCAGCTTCGAAGGCATCCATGTTGAAATGAAATGTTCAGGGCGAGTCGCGCGTGTTGCCTAGTTACAAAAATTCGGATGAGCATGACCAAGCGCCGCGACAACTTGCGTGATGACGTCATTTTTGGAGCACTGACCCTTGTGCGAGGGAACGCTGCGTCCAGCATGAACCCCGCTTAAGACCACCACTCCAAGCCTGACTTCATGTGCGAGCCATAGTGTCTCTATTCCAGGCGATACTCTGAGCTTTTCTCACCAATCATTGGAGTCTTTGTGAGTCATCATGTCTGGTCTCTCACCTGAGACCAGTTTGCCTTGAAGAGTGACCCTACCAGAAGCCAGACACACTGGAGGGATTACATCTCTCAACTCAAAGTGGAGAGTTGAAAGATCTGAGAGGAACTTGAGGAAGTTTATGAGCAAAAGAAAATTTCAGTAAGTTCTTAACAATGCAATGAACTATCATAACACTATCATCAAACAGGCCCAGCAGGATATGTGAATCATCATGAATCATATCTGGCTCCGATCCAGCTGGGCTGGACAGGGGTACATTTATGGTGAAATCATCACATAAGCACAGCTGGACAGGGAGCCAAATGTAAAATCGAATTTATAATTATTCCTCTAATTAGGGTCAACAAAGAAGAACCTGATGATATTGTAAAATAAGGATTGTTTTAGATTATCTGTGAATTTATCAGCAGGTTTAGGGGATTGTTGAATACTGAGCTGCCAGTGTGTTGCCACTGTTGACTTTTATTTAGCTTTATTCAGTTTCATTGCCTGAAGAGCGTCGGCCAAGAGGCAGCGCTGCATCACTTCAGGCTGTAGAGGCTTTAAAATGACTCGCTTCATCTGAAAATACACAAACACACAGGTGTTTCCTCTCAGTTCACTTCATTTTATTGCCTGAGAAATTAGCAAAGCACTTTTTAAAAAATACTTTTACATACAAACCATATTGAGGTCATTCATTATTTGTCAGGAAAACACGTACAGCCGTGCGTTGTGTAATCACCAATATAATGACGAGTAGTTATTTGTTTTTCAGTAGTCTTCCTCTCTCTCACTGGCTCTCTCTCCTTTGTCCTCATTTAATCCAGCCTCTCTCACCCGCCATCCCCACTCTCTCAGTTAAACATTTACACAATGTGTGCGTGATTATGTGTGCGTGTTTGTTTTCAAACATCTGTAAACATGCTCAGTATGGTGTCTGGTGTGTGTGTGTGTCTGTGTGTGTGAGTGGTGTGACAGTCTAGTGTCCGTGACAGCGTAGATTCATTATGGCTCAGCCCTGTGGTTAAAGAACTCTCAGGGAGCAAAGCACAAGGTCTAATTATCCTGCCAAAACACACACACACACACACACACACACACACACACACACACACACAAACAAACTCCAACACACACTCTGTCATCTTTCAGTAAGAGGTAAAACCCTTTGTCCTGCAGACAGAAATAACTCTGTGGAACATTGTGGAGCAGTCGGGTGTCACCGGCTGGCTGCTTGTGTTTTTGTTTGCGTGTGCTTGAGTGTGCGTGAAAGACAAAGAGCGGGAGAAAGGCAGTATTTTTAACCCTTGTTTAACCATGAGTTAAGAGTGCATTGCTGTTTCCATCAGTGGAATGCAGGACTAAACACTGATTTATTGTAGCATTTGCCTGTTTATAGCCTGCTAGCTGAAGGATTGTTTTGTTGAATGCTTGTCCGGGATTTTGGATTTAAAAGACACCATTGTTTAAAGACACTAGGAACATTTTCACAATGTTTTATTTCAGCGTCACTACATTTGTTTATTTTTGTCTATTTTCTGAGCTTTCTGGTGACTCCATATTGCACAAATTCCAATTCCAACCTTCTTAGCTCGACTTTACTCACAAAATGTGATCAGTATGCAGTATTTTGAACAGTTAAGGCTAGATGCACACAGAGAAAAGTTTAAAATCCTGAGTCCTAATGTTATGAAACTCTTAAACATTTATGACATTAGTGATGTGGACATGAGGGATAGGAAGAATACAGTATATGGCAAGTGTATGGACTTGAATTGACTTGACTTGTATTGTTTAAAAGTCAGACTACAACATGCTCTAGTCGTGTGCCCCCTACATTATTCTTTCCTGCTGAGGTGGTGGGATTTCCTTCACTGTCCATGCATAAAGCACCTTGTTTCCATTTTAAAACACGATGCTCACATTGCAGTGTGAAAACTGAAGGTGTTGTGATTTTGAGTGGACATTCAGCAGGGAGTAATGGCAGCTTTTAACAGGGATGGACACAACAAATGTTATGTTTTGTGTCAGAATCAAACATAGAAGCAGAGAAAAGCTTGCTGGAAAATATTTGCAGTCACAACTTGGCCACAAATGTTTGGGGAAGAGAACAAAAAAACAAAACTAACAGGAGATAGTAATAAAGATTACATGTGATGAAGGTCATCAGTCAGATTCAAAACAACATCACTAAACTGTTTGTAGGTGTTGATGTGTTGTGTGGGTTTGCATGTAAAGGATAATGTGCAGATATGTTTACATGTACAGAGATAAGTAAGTGAGACTTTTGTGTTTAAACTTGTATGCATGCTCTACAACAACAAGAAATCCCCTGAACATTTTAAGAGGTAAAAGTTTCAAATTATAGTGTTTGGGGAGGTTTGCATAGTGGCACACAGAGAGAGGGTAAGAGTGAGAAGGATAGAGACATAATATAACAAAGCCTGAGTCAGTTTGCATCGTGTGTGTGTGTGCTTGTAAGTGTAGCCTTGTTTAGAGAGCTATTTTTGAGAGGCAGCATAGTAAGTTGTGGTGACCAAACAAAATCACATGAGCTTTTTGGAACGGGCTGACTCAATGTTTCCACTGTGAAATGAAAGAGACAAGGAGAGGAGCAAGAAAGCAAGATGATATATTTGAAGTCCTCTGCATCAGAGATGTGTCTTAGGGCACAATCAACAGAACAGAAAAATATGGAAAATATATGAGATGGAGGAAAGGAGAGTCATGTAATTCACAGTGTCCCAATTGAATACTAAGCAGTCAAAACGGGTGCTTAAGCCCTTTCTACCAATCACATATATTTTACATTACTGCCATCCATTTTGCATTCCCTAAGTTTTAGACGTCCTTCCTTCCAGGTAGCCATTGTTTTCCATTCATTTCAATACAAATTAATTTGCTCTTTAAACCTGAGATGGGTAATTCATCACAGTGAACATCTAGTCTGCTTGTCTTTTCTCTCATTGTCATTGCGTGGTAATGCTGCTAAAGTCACAGATTTATTTGAAAAGACTTCAAAATGGTGGGAAGTTCAGACATCCTTAACTTTGAACCTAGCTTAATGTGCAAAGCTGCCAAATTCTCTAATCCGTGTTCACTTATCGTTTGTCCTCTGGCTTTGACTCACACGACAGTTTACTACTGTAGCGCATGATTGCAAATCTCGGATGTTGGAGCTTCCCACCAACATTTGAACTCGTCACCTGAGAAGAAAAATTGGTCTTTCTAAAATTGGTCAGCCCCTTCAGCTGCATTGAAATGCAACAATAACATAACTGATGTAAAATCAAGGCGACATGATCTTCATTGGCGTGGATTCATACACTTGCTGTATATCAAGTTTCAACTGAAATGAATGGAAACCAATGGCTGCAGTAAAAATGTGAAACATTGTGGGATATTGGAAATGTATTTAAACAAAACACGATGAAGTAATTTGGATAAAACATGCACTCAATCAGCATTACCCTTTAAAGTAGATCTGCAGATATTGTGCATGAGTTGTATCGTCTTGATTTATTGGCTGAATGACTGTGTGATTGATTCATTGGTGCACTGACTTACTCTCTGACTGGTGTATTTTCTAGTTGACTGATTATCTAGTAAGTTGGCTGACTGACTGCTCGCTAGGTTTTTCTCTCGTGTTGTGGATGTTCTGCTTTTGGCTTTATTATTTGTTGCATGTTTATCAGTCTATTCTTGTATTGCATCACACTAGCCCTACTGTGTGCATATGTGCAAGTGCATGCACTGTACATGGTGGTGCCAACATGTGTGTGTGTGCCAGTTGAACTACTTGTTAGAAGCCTGCAGAGTTGCAGTGGCAGCAGGAAAATGATTTGTGGCAGCAGGTTTTCTATTCTCAGATGATGGAAGGGGTTATTTGAGGTTGAGGTATTGAAGAGTTCAAATGAGGAAACTATTACAGGATTACCAATGTGTGTCTGCATGTGCATGTGTGTGTATTTCCTTTTCTGTAATCCTGAGGTATAAGGATAAATATCAAGAGTGTTTGGTGAAACTGGTTTTGGCCTCATGTTAGACTCCCACCCTGCAGTTTGTCAGCTGAGGAGTACATCTGCTTCTGATTCAGTGGAACTCAAACCTCTCATCCTGACTGAAATAAGACCAAGCACCCAAATAACAGACCAGCCCTATTGTCTACATGTTGTTTTTAATCTGAGGTAATTATTTGTATTCCCAGATCACTTGATTTACTGCAACCTTTTTGACATTACTGTTTGTGTTTGGATTGCAACATGTTAATTTGTGAGTTTGGTAGCTGTATTTTTGAACTTTGGAGAGAGCCAGGGTAGCTGTTTTCCCCTGCATCCAGTCTTTATCTTAAATTAAGCTAATAGCCTTCTGGCTCTAGCTTCATACTTAATGCACAGACATGAGAGTGACATCGATCTTCTCATCTAACACTCAGCGAGAAAGCAAATGAGCGTGTTTGCCAAAATGTCAAACTATTCCTTAAAACCAGTTGAAGAAACTCTGAGCATGCACCTTCTGAATCCAAGTGTAAATGCACCCAAGATGCAGTGAAGTAGGACAATGATCACTCATGATCTGATCCAGAGGTGGTTTGAGACACAGTTTTTCCTGCACTCTCATTAGTTGTGCATGTCAAATATAATAAAGTGATTACCATGACCACAGAGCAGGATATACTGTAATGTGGAAGGATATTGCTGTTGCTTGCTCAAGTGCTGTGAATCCCAATTGTTTCAATAGAGCTTCTCAGATTGTGGTTGTAGTGGGCATGATGGAGCTTAAAATGCATGCTCTTTGCAACCGTATACAATTGTTAGAAAATTACTAAAACAGCTGACTATCCCCTTTTCTAGTTACATAGGGGTATCTAGACATCATTAGCTCAACAAATCAAACATGTAATAGTGAAACAAGCTTTCAATAAGTTTGCTTTTTGCCTTGAGACTCATAAATCTGACAACGTGGTCTCTTCCCTCACTGTGCAAACTGCAGACCATATTGACAGTTAAATCATTACAGCGGTTCGTGAGGTGAGGAAAGAGCACAGAAACTCTGCCAACTTGAAACCACAAAGCTTGTGTCAGTCTTCCAAAGCTGCTTTGAGGAGAGACAAGTCTCTAATGTGTAATATGATGAACGCTGCTGCAAGCAAATTAACATTAATAACAACTGTAAAGTTTTCACAACAGAAAAGCATAATTACATATCTAAAGGCCAGAAATGGTGTAACCTGAGAAAATAAATCACTGAAGGAAAATTGCAACCCTTTACTGCTTTTACAAAAGTTGCTCCTAAGTTAAAAATCCACTACAGCTTTCTACTCAAAACAAAGGCGAAGCTCTAATAGGTGTTCGCTTGAGCTTCTACACCCACACGAGTCTTGATTTATGATAATGGCAGAAGTTCAGGTTGTGGAGATGAAACCAAATCCCCCAAAAATCAATGTTCGGAGAGTTTGCTCTTCACTTCAGTGCCAAACACAACAGTCCCTTGATGACATTCAGGGAAATCAAGGCTCAGTTTTAGCTGCAGTGAAATGAGTGTGGTGTCTCCTCAAATGTTGATTTAAAGTTTGAAAGTTCATAAGGTGATGATTACTGGGGGAAAAATCTCATGAGAGAAGAAAAAAGTATCTCATGGTGTGTCAGAATGAAGTGATTTTCCAGATGTTTTTATGGAGATTTGTGCCATTTTTTTTTTTTTCAGAAAAATTGGGCAGTCCAGTTTTCTTGGTGTATTTAATTTAAACCTCCAACCAATAATAAAACAAAACAAAGATTCTTACAGCCACACCAGCGTCGCTGTGAGGCTGTACTTAGGCACAATGGTGCTTTGAACTTAATGCTTATGTCAGCATGCTAACATGCTCACAATAACAATGCAATAACATGATGATGTTTAGCAGGTATAATGTTTACCATTTTGGTGTAGTGTGTTGACATGCTAACATTTGCGAATTGGTAAACTGACCAAACGCTAGTGTGGCAAAAAATAAAAAATATATTGTAAGAAAATGGATTCCAGCAAATATAGCTTGCTAGTTAGCTAGCCAGCCAACAGGTCTGAATATTGATGATTTAGTCGTACCTCCTTTTTAAACATATGGACTTGAGCACGTAATTCGAATGCTCAGATCTGATTGAGTTATTCTCTCCTGTTGCCTCACAAGCTCATGACAAAGTAGTTCATTTCCAGAGCGATGCGTTTCACATACAGTCAGCTTTTTCTCTATTTTGTTTGAAGGACTTTTACGTAGTTGAGTTGGAGTAGAAAAGAACTGCGGTTCTATCTCCGGCAGAAATAAAAAGTGTGATTGGTTGTTTCCAGGTTGAGAGCTTTGTGAGATGCTTTGTGTGCTTTGTTTTCAGCTATTGCTCTACAATGGATTTCTCTATAATTCTATTAGGGTTGTCAAACTGGTTCTGTACAGGACATCGGGGTCAAGTCTTGTTCAAATCAGTATTCTGGCAGCTCTTTGGTCATCTCTGACCTGTTTGTTTGACTTGGTCAGAGTCAGAAGCAGAATTAGAAGCAGACTGATTCATCACAGGGTTAACTAGTCTTCCCCACACCTGTTTCCTCCTCTGCCATTAGGGGTTTCTGTGGTTTTTGGCTCACTTTTCGAATCAAACCACACAGCTTTGATATTCCTCTCTCGCTCTCGTCCGTAAAGATCCTGTTTTTCAGAGAACAGTCTCACCCCGGGGCAAAAGGCTTATTCTGTGCCAGTCGATGACTGGATGGTATTGCACAGTCCATCCGGCTGGGCTTTATTTGAAGGGCTTCATGCCAAAACAGGACATCCATCTTCCAGCGGAAAAACTGATTCCTACTCTTGTAAATACCTTAGTTATTCTTGTAAATGCTTCAGTTATAGTGTAACCTTTCCTTTTTTAACGTAGTAGCTAAGGATGGATGTTTTTTTTTCTGCTTCACATTCACACAGATCCAAGATTTCACACCTGAGAGCTGCATAGTGTAACCACAGCCTTCTACTGTCGGCCACTACGAGCTGTTTTTGTGTTTTTACCTTTGTTCATTAATTTAATAAGAAAAACTCTCTGTTACACTCGTAAAATAGGTTTGAACTGGAGCTAATAGGTAAAATATGGTATGTAACTAAAGTTTTAGTTACTATTATTGGAAGTGTTTCTTGGTGTAAGGAAAGTTACCAGATACTTTTCATTGTGGAGATCCCTCCCACCTTTCCTCAGCAACAGGAACCTTGTTGTTTCTGGAGTGTTTTGTTCGTGGCCAAGCTTCCTGGCGTGCATCCACCCAGGGGAAATGTCCTTTCTCTCCTGTCCACCCGGCCAGATCTCTTATCGGTGAGAATCTGCATGCTGAAGTGATGGACCGAGGCCAAGGCACAGGGCTTTTGACTGTAGGGATGGAGAGCAGAAAAGAAAAGAAAAGAAAACACCTGTTTCAGTCAACAGTGTGCCAAGTGTGTCGGAATGACTGGAGAAAGGCATTCATAATAGCAGGAGACAGGAAAGACAGTTGAGGCGTACAATGTGAAGGAACTATTAGAGTCCTAACCAAAACTACAGCAGGTGATTTCGCTTATTAATGCAATTATCTACTTGAAGATGGTGTAACGATTTATGGAAGAAATGCCTGTAGACTGGACAGCATGGGTTAGCCAGGATTTGATCATTTCGTTAGACATTTCTAACAAGACCTCGCACAATCTTAGTGTGAATCCAGCAAGACTCAGACTCAGCTTGACCTGCTTTGGCTTTCTGCAAACTCAGCTCTCATTGGCTGTTGGTCTTGAATGAGCCTCCCATCAGGGTTTAAGAAGGAAATTTGGGGAAAGTCACGCCAATAATGCTTGAATGTCTAATTTTTCTTCTTTGTCATTCAGAGTTTAGTATGGTGATTTTTAACGGGCCACGCCACCATGATTCTCATACTACTCAGCCAGTTGTATAATGTCTTTCATGGCTCTTGAGGGAGATTTCCAAAGTCTTGATTAGGTTAGGCTTGAGACTTCAAATATTTGACAGTTGCATTATGGTTGCATTATATATCCAGTGTTTTTGAAACTTGACTTTTACTAGAGTAAAAGTCAGGGTATCTCGACCTCTGTTGCTTCGATTTTGACCTTTTTTTTTTTATCTGTCTTGCGCAAGTCCCTTCTAATTTATGGATGTGCAGTCCTTAATGACTGAAGTACCCCTTTAATTCTACATTATTACCAGCAGCTATCTTTACATTAATCTTGATATGCTATCCAACACCTTTCATCAAAGACTGTTTCTTTTTCCTGTATTAAAATGTAAAACAATATTTTACCCACGTTGCACTTTGTGGACCCATGAGTCTTTTATGTTTGCATATAGTACTTTATGAGAATCTTCCAAAAAAAAAAAAAAAAGTATGCTTTCATGTGTGCTTTCTGAGTAAAGGTGGTTACAGTTAAAGCACCGTCTTTTAAAGTGGACAGTTCAATCTTTTTCATGTATGTAGGTGCTACAACACTGGAAATGTAATTTTAAAAAAATTAAAACTAGCCAGAAAGATCGGAAGCTTTCAGACAAATTCAAACATATAAACACATATTGCACGTATGCATTCATACACACACTGACGTAAGGAAATCACACCTGGAGACGGGAAAGTAAAGAGAGTTGTGGCAGGATGTAGAGAACTGTACTTATCTGCTTCCTGTGGATGTAAACATACCGTATGTGTGTGTGTCTCTTTGATTTTAATCAAGGGACCTCAGGGTGTTTACCTGAACATTTGATGTATATCACAACACACTCACATATCTTATGAAATGAGAGCACACTAAGGAAAAGACTATTATTAGCCTACTATTAATTGACATGAATAACTTCATAAACTGGACATGCTGTTCTCACACATTTTTTGCATTAAATGGTCACCTAATGGTTGAGTTTAGGCAAATAAAACAATTTGCAATAACATACTTTTTTCACCCATTAACCACAGAAATAAATAAAAACTTAGTTTACTCTCCAACAACCCCAGCCAAATTCATTATCCGAGATAGCGTTACGTTTGCCAAACACATTGTTTAGTCCTCATCCTAAAAGCATTTTCGCTTGTGTGCTGTTTCAAAATATGAACAATAAAACGTTTAGCTACCTAGCTACAGCTGAAAATATCTGCTAGCGACAGTTTCATTTCAGACGGAAACCGCTGATTCAGTTGCAGGCAAGAAACAAGAAGCCTGCTTTTGTCTACCTCTGTCAGAAAGCAAGACCCATTGTTTTGAAAATTACTATGAATTTTGATGGTAAATCTGCAAACATTATCATTGTACAACTACATATGTGGCAAGCAAGTTGGAAAAACAACACTTGCTCCACTGCAAACACTTTACAAACAAACACTCAAGGCACTGGACAAAAAGCTGTCAAGTTACCGTCATTGTAACAGCATTCATAAGTATAATCTCCTGACCTTTGACAGCTTTGTGTGTCTTGCTGATGCTAGTTTAGTGTACAAAGAGATCAATGATCTAGTTCCTCGTCCATTAAAATAGTTCATATCACTGCGCTCAGATAATGGGAGGACAACTTGGATGACCAACAGAGGTGACTGTGTGATATAGCACAGAGTTTGGCTGTTAGTGAAACAAACCTTTGGAGTTCAGTACCAAGTTATATAAGACAGTGCTGTTGATTTTACTGATTTTAAATTCAAGATGAAATCATGGCTAAAATCAACCCAATCGTGTACCCATAATGCATAAACGCAAACACATACGTCTTAATGTTATGAAATCTTGTTGTATAGTGAATATGTACTATCTTGTAATTGTGGTTTTACAGTTAGTTTTTAATACAGTGTTAATTTTCTTAACAGAGATGTTAGTCTCTGTTTCCTGCCCAGGGACTACAGATGTAAATTAGCTTATAGCTAACTGTGGTACCGCTAAGAAGCTGTGCACTGTCCCTGTCAAATAAACAAATTTTAAAGAACATTTTTTTTAAAAGAATGGAAAGCTTGACAGCTGCACAGTAACTATGTGGGGCCCGGATTAGCAAACTGTCCATTGAATCCAGATCATCAGAATTAAAGATTATTGTCTTTACCCATCTACCTCCCCTGACGTCACGGTGCTTACTGCTGGACTACTTCTGTGTCACACTCCACCCAATCTTTTCCTGTTCGAGAAACAGATTTTTCACTCAGTTTGGTGCAACCATTTTGTATATTTGTAACACATTTCTCATTAATACTGTAACATCTCCTCATCTCCTTTCTATTCCAGGGGGTGGCTGGCCAACAGAGACAGAGGGATGAGATCCTTCCAAACCCGCTGCCGCACATCCAGCAGGAGCCCACTATGCTGCTCTGCGTGGGCCTCCTGCTCCTTCTGATTGGACGGATAATCTACTTGCAAGGCAGCACGATCAGCCAGGACCACTCTCAGGTTTAGCCTTTGGAAAACCCAGCAGACGTAGCATTTTTCTTTAATATTGTATCTGTGTTGTTGGATCGATCACATCTTGAATATCCTTTTTGTTTATGGGGAACTAATTTTTACCATGCTTCCTCCCCTCTCCCAATTGAGGAAGGACACTTTGGTCTCTGTTTATCTTAATTTTGATGGAGATGATTTGTTAACACCTTTAAGGAACTCCAACATGCCTGGATTTTTGCTTTTTCACCGCTGTTTTTCCTTCATGGTCTTTGAGCCTTTGCAATGTCACCAAAGAGCCAGGATTTTGCACTCCTTTCCAACGCAGAGTCGGTCGTATCACCTAAATTTGCCTGTGGAAATTCAAATGTGCCTTGTATTGTTTCCTGTTTACTTTTTTAGCTTCTTTTAAGGTGTTTTTATTGTACAGAGATTATGAGTTCCCTGGGTGATCAACTCTGCAGACCCAGGGTTGTTAAAGTACGTGGGTCCAGTCCGCAAAACATTCCCCTATATTTTACCCCTGAAGGTTTCAAGCAGGGAAAAATGAACTTGCACTCCTGTCACATCAGAATCCAGCATGCGACAGACTTGTGACCTGCGCAGAACCAACTGGCCATAGTAATAATTTTTATCCAATGTTTTTATCACATAATGTCCCTAAACTACTTTGCCATTTAACGTTTGTTACCATGAATTACAATGTCTCCATTGTTAGTTAATAAGAGCCGGCTGTTCACCAGCGTTTTCAGCCACACAAATACATTTTGTGTCCTGATAATTTGAATACTAAATGACACAGGTATTGACATAAGAGATCATCAAATGCCATGACATACTGTATTTTTCTACATCTAAAGCCCCATTTGGACACGACTGATATTCCAGGTGGGTAATAAAATATTTGCTTCAGTCCTCAGCAACTTTACTCCATGTTCTGTGTGGCAAATTACAGCATTTGGATTGTAAAAGACAGGAGGAAATCATCAATCATCATAACCAGTTGAGCTGACGAAACAAAATAACAGGAAAAGCAGATCTTTGCTTGCAAAAATAAGTATTTGGAACTGTAAATAATTCTGTGGTAGGGGAAGAAACATGCGCTCTGGACTGATCAGCACATACAATATTAAAATTACCCAACTTTCCAAAGAGAAATTAATCCTGTCCAAATGCAGCTTAATGCTGTATTTGTCTGAATTGATGATAAAGTGTCCATTTTTGTTTTTGTGTGTGTGTGTCATATCTCAATACCCTGGGTCAAGTTTTAGCTACAGTAGCTCTCCTCCTAACGTTTGGCAAATATGTAATCAGATAATCTGTAATCAGAATGGTTAACTCTTCAAAGGTACGTTAAGTAAAATAGGTTCAAAATTACCCAACTTTCCAAAGAGAAATTAATCCTGTCCAAATGCAGCTTAATGCTGTATTTGTCTGAATTGATGATAAAGTGTCCATTTTTGTTTTTGTGTGTGTGTGTCATATCTCAATACCCTGGGTCAAGTTTTAGCTACAGTAGCTCTCCTCCTAACGTTTGGCAAATATGTAATCAGATAATCTGTAATCAGAATGGTTAACTCTTCAAAGGTACGTTAAGTAAAATAGGTTCACCAATCCTGCCGTTAAAAAAAAAAGAAAACCAATTTCACTAGTTTTCTAAACATCTATATTATAGAAATTTCTAGTTTTGGAAAACTGCTAAATGAATCCAGTTTTATCCATGTATTTCATGACTACTTTACAACTTAATAAACAGCAATTGGTACACAATAGAGATTATGACCTGTCCCAGCCCAGACAAATTGTACCCTCTGTATTGTTCAGTACTATACCAGTAAGATGATACTGTATCAGCCTTCGAGTAATTGATACCAATCTTCCTCTATACAGAAAAGCGTCTGTGTTTGTGTAACCACTAGAACCAGATTGAATGGTGGAGGCATATGACTTGATATGACCTCCCTACTCACTAAAATCAAACTTCAAATATTTCCAAGAATTTCAGAATCACTTTTATCACAAAATCTAATCTGTATTAAGGGTTAAAGGGTTTCATTTCCCTCTTTGCTCTGGTTGCATTCAGCATTAAAACAAAGATTTTGCATATTGATAATCAAAAGCAGGAGCAGGTTACTTCACTTGCCGATACAATAATAAGATCTGAGTACTTGTTACTAAGCTGCCCAGTTAGTGGAGTGAAACTCAAAAGGGCAAGATGATGAACAAAATCAATAATAAGGTAACGTCGATCATTTAAACCATTAAACAGTGTCATTTCCTGCGGTTTTGTCTCATCCTCCATGTTTTACATTTACAAACTTTACTTTGACATTGTTTTAATATTCAAAGCATTCATCTGCCGTTCTTTGTTTCAGCCTCTGGATTTAACATTAGCAGCCAGACTGAATGTATCTGGCAAGTATTGGTTTGTTGACAAGGTCATGTTATCCGTTTATTAGCACAGTGATTCAGACCCAGCCAAGTCTCCTCGTGCCTGCCAGGTCATTAAACACTGAGAGTGATTTCTGGACAACAACCAAACACTGAATCATGCAGAGGCAAAGAGGGTTTTGTCACTGACTATTTAGCTAACAGTAATACATCAAACAGTGATACAGGCTTCAGATTAAGTACATTTATTCTTCTTGAACTCTTTAGGCTCATTAAAACATCAGTTTTATTGTCATGTGAGGAACTACTAAAAGTAGGCCATTGTTTATTTTTTAGGTCTTGTGATTACTAAAATGCATAAACAGATAATAATGATAGCAATAACAGATTTTCTGTAAAAAATAAATAAATAAATAAAATTGAAATGCCTGCTCTTTTGTATACAAATATCTGTATGTCTTCTCATTTGGAGAATGCAGTTCAGTATATGTTAATTCATTTCGTTAACTCTGAACAATGTTAAATATTTGAATATACAGTAGTGAAGAAGAATTGTGCTAGAAAAAAAAATGTCCCAAGCACTTTGAAATAACATGAGTGCATACATGTTCAGCATGAGGGATGCTGCCCATGTAGAAGCTTAGGGGAACGGCTGTGCGCTGCTCTTTATTGGAGGTGGGGAAGTTAACTAGATTTACATTTGCCAAATCAACCAGTTAATCCTTATCACTGAAGCCTTCTTTCTTGTAAAGCCAAAACACACTGCTTGAAAACACTACAGATAAAGCATAAATTTCCCCTTATGTGTGGCTTGTCCAAGTTTGTTTTCTAGTGTGGAATGGGCTCACTGTTGCCCCTTGTGCCTGTAACAGGGGTTATTTTCTGCTCTCTGGCCTCAGGGGGCAGTAATGAGCTCATTACAGCTTGGCGCACCAGAATGAGGCGAAGATGACGGCGCATTTAAAAACTTACTTGCAAAAACCACAGAAAGGTGAAATTTACACTTTATCTGAAGTTTTTCAAACTGTATTTTTCGGGTTTTATAAGACAAAGGACTTCAAGGATGAACACTAACTGGTTGGTTTGGCAAGTGTTCGTCTGGTTAACCGCCCCACCTCTGTTAAAGAGCAGCGTGCAGCCACTTCCTGAGCTTTTCTATGGAACCATCTGGGTATATTTCCCAAGTAGTGGATGAAACATTCCCAAATGGGGCTACCCATAAACCACACTGGGTTTGGCTGGGCCATGTTCTGCCCATTGAGCTACACAGTAGTAAATATCAAACGTCTTTTAAAAGTCGATGGATGCAGTGTGAATGTCGACCAAAGAGATTTGTGCAAAACTGTTGTTTTCTGGGGGGTTTTGAATGGTACAAGTGAAATGTTACCAAATTCTCTGCCATACTGAATGCTGTTTTGTTCGGTACCAATCAATCACAAAATCACGTCAGCCACAGTGAGTGTCTGCTTCAGCCTGACTGGAATAAAAATGGAAATGAAATTTGTTGTTTTATGCTTGGCAGCATCAGTTAGTGTTTCAATAAGTTCAGTTTCAGGAATCACACTTAATGCATTTAAAGCTTTACTCTTCATTGGAAGTTCATCTGTTTCAAACGAATGTCTGGTAGCAGCATTGCAGATACTGTGTTGTTATGTGTGTTACATGTGTTTGATTTCATCTTCTGAAACAAATTAGTTTCATCACTGTTGCACGCTACCTGTGAGGTTATCCAAACGAAAACAGCAAACAGAGGTTTGTTGTAACACAATTGATAACCAAATTCATCTGAGTCTGTGTTTGAGCCACGTTTGGATGTATCACAGATTTAGTGTGATCCTGGCTTTCATCATCCCTAAACTCTCATTTCAGCAGCTCTTTTTCTGTGTAATCTCCTGTCTTAATAGTGTTAAATTAGCTGTTCAGATCCAAAGTTTCATTTTCAGACTTCCTCCACTGAGATGATGGATTAGTATCAGGCTGTCTATTCTGTAACTGAAGCTTGTTGACATTTGTTACTGCATGCATAATGTAAAGGGACATGGGTGATTCATTTCAGTGGATTAAGTCAACAGAAGAACCGGCTTTTGTACAGATCCTTAAAAATGATCCACCCCTGACAACAGTGTCACAATAATTGTGTGTTGAGGACAGAAAGTTACCAATTGTAAACAAGTGATTAGACATCCGAGTACACAAATAGACAGCAGCACCAATAGATAAAGCCAGGAACAGGGCCAGAGGGGTGGCCAGGAGGTGCCCACAAAGCGACACAAAACGACCATAAAGAATTGCCTTTTCGGCCTGGGGGTCTTGCTCCTATGTAGGAGGGATGGAGGACCTTTTATATGTCTGTGTCCAGGGGCCCGTTGTCTCATACTCTGCCCATATAGCTGACATCTACTTGGAGTTACAAATAGCATTGATAGCATTAGCATTATTGATATTATTTCATATAAGAATACTTAAAATTGTTTATTTGACATTCATTTATTACATGTACAGTTTATTATTGCCAAGAACCCGGGCTGAACACATTAAGTCTTAATACATTTTTACTGATATTACAAATGTGCCCCCCTTCTTTAAAACTGTGCCCCAGTTCCCACCACCACCCAGTTCAAAAGTTTTTAAACCCACCCCTGGGTAAAGCCACTTTAGACCATTTTTCATTAATTGGTCATCGTTAAAAGCGTTAAACTTTAGCTAAAAATGAAATGTCATTATGTTCACATTTAGTTTTCACCACACTGTATCACACTACTTTCTGTTTCTACTTGTGTTTCCTCCTCGTCCTAATCCTTTCCTGCTAGAGAAATGTATAAAATAACATGAAACTTTTCAGATTAGTGACATACAGTACCCTTTTGGAAATGCACACGTCTCAGGTCTTCCTGTGCTCTGAATTTGCTCACTTTGCTTTTCCTCCGCTGTGACATTGAGAGCGCTGTGACTGCATGTTGATTTCTGATATTGTGCCATGTGAAACCTAAGACCTCATTTTGAAGTACTGTATTACAGCTGGAGTGTGAGAGGAGAGCATGGCAGGGAGGAAACCGAAAGATGAATTAACATCTTCTGAAACTGATATGGAAACCTGGTAATGCGTTGATTCACCGTCTATCATTTGTAGGTGTTATAGCACAGAAACAGTTGTGTGACATTCAGGGTTTTACAGACTCGGATTAGAGCTGCTGGAGCCGCTGTATTTGTTTGAGCTTTTAGGATTAATAGGAGAATCATTCAGTCTTATAATCTATTAACAGGTAAATAAACATTTATACTCACTGTTTCTTTCATTGGAATTGTTAAAAAGATAAAACACATGAATATAGGGGACCCAGAGACACTGGTGTGTTGTGCTTTGCTGCAAATGCTGTACAGAAATGCATCTGTTGGAGCCTGTTTGTGCAGAAACCGAAACAAACTAATCTGAACGACTCCAAATGACCCAGTACAACTGTAGCAACATGATGTCTTTTTTTGTTTATACTGTTATTGTACACTGAAAATATTGTAATTATGGTGTTTTGATTGGTTTAAAATGCGTTAACTTGCTGTAAATAAAGCTTTTACATCTTTTTACATAAAACTGCATGATTGATTTATAAATTTTGTCTATCAACAGAAGAATTATTGTATTCAGCAGGGGGAAGTAAATGCATTTACTCAAGTGCTGTACTACAATTTTGATGTACTTATACTCTAGTTGAGTAGTTCCATTTCATGCTCCTTTGTACTTCAACTCCATTACTTTTCAAAGGGAAATATTTTTACTCCACTACATTTATCTAACAACTGTAGTTATTAGTTACTTCGCACAATATTTTTCTGATTAAACCACCCAACAGCAAAGTAGTTAAAATTAAAATTACTTAAGATTAGCTCTACCGCAACCAGCTACAACAATCAATATATATATTTATTCAATAATAATATTAATCCAAAAAATCTATCTAGTATACCTCCAACTCTGAAAGGAGCCACCTTTTTTAATGAGTACTTTTACTTTTGATACTTTAAGTATATTTGGTTGATAATACACTGTAAATAATTTTAAGCTGGTTTAACTTAAAAAAAAGCTGCCTTAAAATTGTGAGTTAACTGAACTTAAGAAAACAATTTATATACACTTAAAACATTTGTTTGATGATCAAGTTGAATCAACAACTCCTCAGTTATACTGACAAACATTACAGACAGATTTGCTTTCCATTTACATTTTCTCAGTTTGAGGTGTCAGTTCTTCATTTGACATAAAGGTTTTACAGCTGCAGCTGCTCCTGTTAGAGCCACCAGAGTTTGTACAAAGACAAAATGCGAGGCTGCTCCCAGTGACCTTGGTAAATTATAAGTATTTGAAGGTAGGGACTGAATTTGATGCTAACCTTTATCGTGGTTGGCATTGCTTTCATTATTATGAAAAGAAACAGCCATGACTTAATTTAACGTGTATTGAAGACACACAGCAAATTTCCATCATGTATATTTACGTCAAACTGCAAAAAAGTGTCTCTGGAGAGTTTTAACTCTCAAACAATGCATGAAGTCTGCTAATATGCTGATGATGTTTCTTAATTTATGAGTTGAGTGAACTCTCAGCTGTACATTCATTCAACTCATCATTTCAAGTCAAAAGACTACAAGTCAGACAAACTCATGTTTATAAGTTCTGAAGTAGTCTGAAGATAAAAACTAGAAATTTGAATTAGAATTAACTTGAAATTAATAAAACTTATATATTCACGTCAAAAATTAGTTGATTCCATTAAATTCTTGTATGATGTTTTACAGTGTACTTCTGTACTTTTACTCAGGAAAAAATTTGAATGCAGGATTTTTACTTGTATTTTTATGTTGTGGTTTAAGCCTTTGACTTAAGTGAAGGTTGTGAATATTTCTACCAATTAACATAATAAAAAATAAAACATTAAAAACAACAACACATAACAAAACCAAGTATACCATACCGAAATGTCCTCAATTTTTCCTTTTTAGTAGTTAGTCTTAATCAGCTATGTTTACAGACTGTAGTTTTCTTTGAATACATTTAAAGAAAAGATTAAAAAGAACACAACATCCTTTTAACACAAAAATGTTTCTGTATGGTCCATCACCAGCCTTGCAGCTCAGCTCAGTTGCTGGCATAAAAGTTTGTTTAGGTGAAATGAGGACAATTTGTTTTTTTTTTTTTTGCTTAACTCTGAGGCAGACTCTCTTATTTTTTCTTCCCCTTGTCCTCTATGCATCTGTGTGTCTGTACGTGTGTGTGTGTGTGTGTGTGTGTGTGTGTGTGCGCGCGCGCGCCTGTGCCTGTTCCTCTGTGTGTGCGCGCGCGCGTTTGTGTGTGTGCGCTCATCTGCAGGACACGGAAAGTACGGTGCCTTCCACAGCTTGGCACAAACACATGCTCAGATAATTATATGTCTTCTACACACAGACACACATACACACAACTCATTAACACACATACACATAAATCGCTCCTGCGTGTGCACACACACACTCACACACACACACACACACACACACATTTAAACACATGTGTATGAGTCAGAGCAGCAGTCCGGCAGGGTGGATTCCTCCATCTGCAGAGAAAGAGAGAAGTAACAGTTTGTAAACCCTTTGTGGTTTCAAGGTGAGAGGACAAAAGACTCTACATTTACTTTCATACAGCAAGTTTGCTTTTAAATTCAACTTAAAATAAGTTGCTTGATTATTTCCTGCTGCAGCACACAGATCAGATTTCTAAATCTCATGTGGTGTGCACTCTTTAGGGAACAAACAGTACTACCCAAAATGGAGACATTTTTACTTTGTATTTTTTCTTCTATGACAGCGCTCTGCTGTCTGTGCATATAGCCAATCAAATAATTTGATTTTAAACCGTCACTGTTCTATCATTAGCTGGTAACAAAACTGATCAACAACCACACAGCAGACAAAAAGGACAGACATTGAACCAAAATCCATATTAGCTTCCTACCTAGTGTCCAGGAGGAGTTAGTTGTTGACAAATGCATTAATAAAGACTTCTATCTGCTTACAACTAAATTATAGTATGTTATAAACCGTTTATTACATGTGTATATACTCTTTATAAATGCTAAATAGGGGGGTTGTAGTAAAGTGTCACCTCTTCTGCTTATAGACAAACATGTGCACGTGTTGTAGTTTATTTGTGCTTGCTGAACGAGCCATCAAACAAACATCCACCAGGAGGAAAGTGCTCTACGACCGTCAGTTTGCAAGCTAATTAGCTAATTCGCTATCGGCTATAGCACATTAAACAGATCTGTCGTTTTTTAATGCTAAATGGTCTGGTCTTTATTCTTCAATACCACTACTAATGCATCACTGCAGCATTGTGTCTTTGTACCTGCAAACTTGGCAACTCAGCAGCAGATGCCATGGGGCCCCCAGGGGACCCTAAATGCCCCAGGTTCACTGTGCAGCAATTGTGTTTGGTAATTCAATTGTAACTTTGTTTGGGAATATATGCGCCACCAAAGCATAATATCAACTGACATGATAAGAGCCGTCATGAGAGTCCTGTTTTATTGAGGCCCTGTCTTGAAGAGTGTCAAAATCTAGTTTTGCTTATATGTTTCCTATATGAATTTGTGTTTAATTAAATTACCACACTACAAACCTGGGGCCAGATATTTCAGCTTATGAACACTATACACATTACAAAGAGGGGGTGGGGGTATATCGGTGTCCGGCAGCTAATTTTTGCCCCCAGGGCCCCTTAGCATGTAAATCCAGACATTAAATGCACTGTGTTGTTTTGTTACATTTTGTCATTTATGTCAAACAGAGGTCACCTTGTGATGCAAGACCAGTTTCTGACAGTAAAGCACACTCCAAGCCAATAACAAGACACTGTCAAACTCTATTTAAAACACAGCAGGAACCAGGTGTGCACATCATTTCCTTACTGTTACATTTCACCCTCAACTTCTCACTGTCACACTCTCTCAGTGTGTTTCTCCCACACACACACTTACATGTATGTGAGCCAGTGCAGCAGCTCAGTGTGCTGTGTGTTTGCTGTGTTGGGGCCAAGAGGAGACATATTCAGGATGCTGTGGTCAGAGACCTCCAGTCTGCTCTCTTCCTCTATTGACTGCTGTTTTTGTGTGAGTAGTGTGAGCCACCAATGGTGTAGGAAGTATTCAGATTCTTTGCTTGAATAAAAGTGCAAACACAATGACATAAAACTAAACCATTACAAGTAAAAGCCCTGCATTCACAAGTGCAAGTACACAAGTATTATCAGCAAAGAGCGTGAGTAAAAGTGCTCACTGTGAAGAATGGCCTCTTACATTTGTATGTCGTATCTGGTTGAGATGAAGCTAATCTTAAGTGCTTTTGTTTCATCTATAATAATGCACCATATTTTATAAACTGATCACGTGTTTTGTATGTGAAGAGGTAATCTACAAAGTAACTAGTGACTAATAGCTGTCAGATAAAGGTAGTGGAGTAAAAAGTACAATATTTCCCTCTGAAATTAAGTTGAATAGAAGTAGAATGTAGCAAAAAAATGGAAATACTTGAGTAAAGTATAAGTAACTCAAAACTGTATTTGCAGTACTTTAGAAAATGTACTTTCCATTACTTTCCACTATTGTGGACCTCACTGGGAGGCCATACTGTAGGCCTTTTCACAGCAGACATTTTGTGTCATTGTAGAAAAAGCACATTAACGATGGCTTTGCTATATTAGTGTCCCAGTAAGTCATGACAGTGTGACAGTGAGCCAGCATGCATAATACCAAGACCCTGAAATTGAAGCAGCTAAATGGAGTTCAGCCATCACTCATTTTATTATTTACTGAGTGATGTAAGCTCAGGACTTGTGCAGCATTTTAGGTGAATTTTATCTCCAGGATCACCTCCACATGGAGACAAATTAAAGGAAAAAAACAACGTAAACTGTCTTAGTAAGATGCTGTTCCACCACAGGCCTCAAGAACAGCTTCAGTGCTGCTTGGCATAGATTCAATGAAACTCTACTGGAGGATTGAACACCGTTCTTCCAAAAGATTTCCCCTCATTTGATGTTTTGATGATGCTGGTGGAGAGCTCAAACATCTCCCATAGGGGTTCAGCTGGGTTGAGGTCTGCTGATTGTAAAGGCCATAGCATATGATTCACATCATTTTCGAACTCATCAAAACATTCAAATGAACCCGTGTGCTCTCTTATTCAGGTTTTTCCTTTAATTTGTCACCTGTCTGTATACTGTAACAGCAGAGATAACAACATGTTTAAATGTAGCATGAAGCTTATGACTTAGGTTTTCTAACATACAGTGAAGTCCAACTAAATAACATGTCATCCTGTTTTTCAGTGTTTTTGTAAAATTGGTAATTGGGGAATATCGGACATGCTCTTCTGTCTCAGCCGGCTGGAGGGGCGTGTCTGTGTCGGTGTTTGATTGACAGCAGCTGGCAGGCTGCACGAGCACCTGCAGGAGTACGGAGACAAATTAACTTGTGCTGTAGCTCACAAGTCATATGGACATATGGTGTGTCATTAGCAGTGTACTGAAGAGTAAGGACCACACCAGCATCTAACGGACAGGTACGTTTACATGCTGTTTAATGTGCTGCAGCTGAGCAGCTAATTAGCTGTGTAAGACTTTAAACTCTCTTTGGCAGTGCAGTGCACGTGTACCTGGTGAATGTTTGTTTGGTGGCTCCTTCAACAAGCTAAGGTGCAGGACAAGTTGTGTGTTCATGTTTGTAAGTTAGATAAGAAGGAGACTTCAACAAGAAAGCTAATGTGGGTTGTTGTTTAAAGTCTGTGGCTTTTGTGTAGCAGGCTGCTGTTAGTCAGTGTCACTGTCTGCCTATGCTACTTTATGCAAAAATGGTTTAAAAATGAAGCAATTTGATTGGCTGTATGGAAACAAGTTCTCTATCTACATAGACAAAGAACCGTATAGAGTTGTGAAGTTGGAGGGGCCTCTGTTTTTCCCCATTCCCCATTACCCCCATTTTCTTTAAACTATATCTTTTAATGTCACTTAACACAGACACACCAGACTCTCCCAGATAATGTAATGACCCAACAGGTTTATGTCATGGCCACCACTTAAAAGGCAAAGGAGGTGTTGTGTTATCACAAGTTGCAGGATTTGCAGCAGGATTTTCAGCCATTGAATCAGGCTTTCACCATCTGAAGGAGCGTGTACGCGCGTCTGCATTTGTAGAACTGCCAATATGAACGCACTGTCTCTCTGAAATAACCTGTGATTGGCTAAAGTCTCCCGTCACGGGCTAGATTTTCTGAAGCCTGAAAACAGAGCCAAGAGGGGGGGCTGAAGTAGAGGTTTGCTCTCAGACCACTTGAATTACAATATGCTGCATGGTTAATATGGCATTTTTTGGCCAATGACGCCATAACAATACTGCCTAACAAACCTTTAACACTATGTGACCTGTGTCATCTGATCTGACCTGGTCATTGTGCTGGTTGGCATCAAAACTGAGTGCTGCAGCACATCAAATATATTTATTCACACTCATATGCACAGATGCAAACTGACACACTCAAATGTGCAGTACTCATACATAAACGTTCTCAAACATCCACATATCCGCTTGGTCACACATGCAAACACACACACATTTCACAATGATGGGTAGAGTACAACATAACGGACAAAAGACCATCCAGTAAGACCTGATGTGCCGCTGATCATGATAACAAACTCTCACTCACTCACACACACTCACACTCACTTCCTTGTGCCTCATGATATACAATCCGACTTGTGACAAACAGCTCAGCCATCCTCACACAACAGACTGGATATTCTGTGTTTTTACATAATAAGGTATCCGTACACAAACCTTGTCAGCTCAGCAAGGATTAATGGGTTTTACATGGCTGCAAGCACCACAAAGGTATCAGATCACAACCAAATATGGAAAACGCAGACGTTAGGAAAGGCTTATGGAGAATGCAAAATAGATTTAGTTTGGTTTTGGTTCACGGGCAAACTTAAAGTACAGAATTTAGATGGAAATCTGCCTGTTGGAGTGTGAACCAGAGTCTGACAAATGTATCGACAGGCCTTTATTATCAGCTGAAATCGGCTCATCACAGATAAATCAGCTTCAACGTATTTGTAGTAGTAGTGGTGGAATGTAGCTAAGTACATTTACTCAAGTACTGTAGTTAAGTACAATTTTGAGGTACTTCAGAGGGAAATATACATTTATTTGACAGCTGTAGTTACCGGTTAAATTGAAGGATAGGTTCAGTTTTTTTCAGTCTACTTGGCTGTGAAGAAATCGTTTCCTTGTACTACTCCAGTGTAAGAGATGAGTCCTCTTAGTGTTTTGACTGACAGCATTTCCTTGCTGAGCTGCAGTGGTGAAATAGTAGTCATATGAGCAGGAATTTCTTACTAAAATGACTGACTTTCGAAAATACCCACTTGATTTGGCTACAAGGTAAGATCAGATATGCAAATTATGTAGAAGAACATACGTGTTTTTATAGGCTGCAGTATGTATTTTTTCTAATTTCAAGTTAAAAATATTATTGTTAAAATGCTAACTTCAAGCTTAATAGATAGAGATAATTCAGAAATGCAGAACAGAAAATAGCCAAAGAGACTAATTCAGCAAGATCAGCTGAAAAACTGTATTGAAACTGCTGCAGTAGCACAAAAACTATTAATAATATGAGAATTGAGTGTAGTAATGACGTTAACTCTTAAGAGATTATTTATAGTTCTGCTTTTAGATGTTGTTTTGTGGTGCTGGGTGATGAGAGGGATGACATGGCAAAGGTCACGACAGATTTCAACATTATAAGCCTTGCATCGTTTCTTCTCTGTAAGTTTTACCTCTTTTTAAAGACGCAGTGAAATAAAATAAAAACATTTCCAAGTTCTTATCTTGTGTTAACTGTTCTGTGGTCTCTTGCTATAAGACAAATATGTTTAAAAAAACATTTTTGAGTATTTAGATATCAGAATTCCTTTCTCTTCTTCTTCCTGTAAAATGACGATTTATTTTCCTGATGACTCATCCTGCACTCAGGCGTAAACGTATCGGTCAAATGTGTTTTGGGGCGGCCAGCTTACACCTCACACCACATAAAGCCGTCCTTGACTGTTAGCTTGTGGGTCTTAGCAGCTAGCGGGGCGGGGTTGTGTGTGCCATTTTATGAACCATGAATCGAAAATATAACCGATTACATTAATGAATAATACTGTTGGTTAAATAATATGAAAAGAAATATAATGCTTTATACTTTTCCCTTAACTTCCAATCAATTGGTAAAAAGAGAGAAGCTTTTCATTTTTTCCTTTTAAAGACACAGTGAAATAAATAAATACGTTTTCTGAGTTCTAACTCCTTGTGTTTAATTGTTCAGTTATCTCTTGCTATATGCCAAAAAAGGAAAAAACAAAAAACAACTGTTTTCTCTTCCTGTAAAACATAATATTTTCGATGACTCATCTCGAACTCTGGGCGTATATATACGTACACATACATTTTCCAATCAAATGGGATTTAGGGCGGCTAGCTAACACCGCCCATCATACAAAACCACACTGTTAGCTCGTAGGTTGCAGTAGCTAGCAGAGCAATATCATAGTAGGAGGTGTGTGTTTGGATGTGTGTGTGTGTGTGTGTGTGTGTGTGTGGAAGTGAGGGCGATGGCTGGAGGCAAACAGTCATCTACAACTCCATAACTCACTACAGCTCTGTCTCACGCTGTATTCGCTAAGCCACACCCACCTTTACGTGATCCGATTTAAAATTTTAAAGATTTGATTTAAATTTGCAAATCAAAGTTAACCAAGGTTGAGCTCAACAGAAGAGATGTCCACAGCTACTGCTCCAAACTGAGAGTCCTTATTGTGAATGATGAAATCAGCACGCTTCATTAAAAGTACACTCTGTGTGCTTTACATTCAAATGTATAGGCCAACCACCACCTACCCACCCGAAGAAAGTAAGGAACCAAAATCCACCACAGACACAGACATAACAGAGCTTTGTACCCTAATTATGAGAAAACACTTGCTACAGTACAATATTTAGTACTATACATCTGTATGTCTGGCATCAGTGTACTTTTTAGGTAAAAATTTTAGGTGATGGAGAGCAAGTCTCCATTTTAAGGAAGTTATCCTTTCTCTGTCTTGGGCCTCATCAACAGGCCCCTCACGCACGCACACCCAGAGTCAGAAAGTCAGAAAGCAGAAATTGACCAAATCCAAAAATAATGTTTGAGTTGTTTGTGGGGCAGCGTCTTATTTGCATTTCACCTGCAATATTTTCTCCATGACATGTTTCCTTACACGGAACCTTGTCATGTGACCCTGCTCCTTTTTTTTTTTTTTTTTTAATTTTATTCACATCTCCTCATTAAAATGTAGAGTACATCCTCTGATATGTGATGTCCCTTTGATGAGTGCTGCAAAAAAAAAAGAAAAGTTCCTCTTCTCTCTCTTCAGACGTCTGGCTTTCTGAGAGAATCTGTGTGTGTGTGTGTGTCCATGCACGTACAGTATGAGCCTGTTTTTTTTTGTCTTGTATCAAAGCATCTCTATATGTGAGCAGCACTGCAGTGTTGCAGCTCTTTGGCTCAGTGTTACATCAGCATCAGTGAAGCAGACATGCAGCTCTGTAGCAGTTCAGACTGATGTATATCACCAGAGTCATCAAGGCAAGTCAAGCCAACTGCTCCAGAGTCAACCTAACAAATGCCAGCTAAAGAGGGGACAAACCACAAGTGAACCAAAGGAAAGGGAATAAAACCAACTCAGACAACCCACAGCAAAGGAAAGCGGTGAAATGTAAGAGAACAGACACAAGCAATTTAATTCAAACTAGTCCAAACTAACTTGATATGCTCAGGAGAACATGCTGCTCCATGAGACTAATCAGTCCAACAGTCCAGAGCAAATGTGGCCTGTCGGAGTAAACCAAACCAAACCACAAAACACCAAAACGCCCACTGCCAGAGAGCCCAAACAGGATCCAATTTAAAACAGCCAAATCAAACCCACTCAACCCAACCTGGACAAAATAATCAGGCTAACAATAAAACATCTCCAGGCCAGTTAAAATGAAGCCACACAAACCAAATAACCCAGCCAGCAAACACTCCAAAGAGTAAATTAGCTTGTTTACCAACCCAATCAACCATTCAGACCAACCAGTCATCCAAACGACCTAAAGTAATCAATCCACTGAATGGCCAGTTGACTTTCTAGTCAACTCAAAGAAATAGTTTGACACTTTGGGAAATACTGTACGCTTATTTGCTTTCTTGCCAAGAGTTAGACGAGAAGATTGATACCACTCTCATGTCTGTACAGTAAATATGAAACTACAGCTAGCAGCCAGTTAGCTTAGCTGAGCACAAAGACTGGAAACAGAAGGTAACAAAATCCGCCTTCCAGTTTAACCGATCAACCATCTGGCTGAACTAACTAGCCACCCAACAGACCTGAGCTAAATGAGCTAATCAATCTGGCTGAACCAAACTAGCCAAGCAACTAGCCAACACTTCAAAATC